>JABFFJ010000547.1:0-10770 GCA_013623715.1 Fusarium verrucosum | reverse complement strand
AAAAATAGGTTATTATAAAATTTAAAGCTTTATTTATATTAATCTATTTCTTATTTTATTTTATTTAATTTTTTATTATTTATTTTATATAGATAGAAAATACCTAGGAGCGGTCATTTAATTTGGTACCCTGTGGATCTCCGTTCCTGTCAGCAAATCATATCCCCACTGTGGCGGCCTCATCTACAGCCACAATTCGCTTACGTCTTGGGCCAGAGAACCGGGACTGCGGGACCCTCTGACGAAACTTGGGGGCTTGGCTCCCGCACCTCTGAAGATTACTCAGACGGTGGTATGTATTGAGAATATCACGGCACACACTGCTCCAATTGAGGTTGCCAACTGTGTCATATTTTTGAGTTTCTAGTTACCCTGTACTGTAGCAAAAGTTGGCCACTTACTCATGAATGTTTGGCCCAACCACCAGAAGTCTGTTGCTAAACCATGGACGCAAACAGCAGGGAAGCCAGCGCACAAAGAAGCTCGCTTTAACACTCAATTCTCGTGTCACCTTGCTTTGAGCCGCATTCCTCTACACCACCAGTGTTGTGGGTTCCATAGGTGGCTGGCTTTAAGTTTCTGATTCGTGTTCGAACTGCCGAAAACTACCAGCTGGTATGGCATTTATGGATCTCCGGCGTTGTTGGTTATGCTATTTTGGGCTTTGTAACTTGTAACTCCGCTGCTCGGCGTCAATTGCTGTTTCTCTCTTTCTATCAGCTGTTTTCCTGCTGCAGCTAGTCTTCTAGCTGGGTCCGGGCTTTTATATCTTCCCAGGGTTTCCCTTCGGTCCTCTTTTCCCTACTATTGCCGTTGCCGACTACCGAGATATTGGTCAAGGACTTACATGTCAGTGCCATCCGTGGTCTTTAGCGGCGGTGGAGCTGCATCCTAAGCACCCAATCTTCTTACAAGTATGTATGGGTCTACCATAAGAAGAAAACCATGCAGATTTTGACGGATAACAGTCAACATGGCTGGCATCTGTCAGAGGTTAGCGCTATAGATCCTTCGAATCGTGACGCCTTAGTAGGTATGCTTTTACTGGCCAGCGAGAACTGTCAAATATCTGATCTGTGCGAGGAGCCGCAACTCATTCCCCTAATGAGGACTCACAGTTCAAGTGCCATCAAACATGCAGGCTGCTGCCTCCCTGGGCTACAAGTTCTAGCCGTAATATTCCGTACATGTTTTGTGCTCACTATCTCTTACTGGGGTCTCCCTTGGCACTCCGAGACTCAAGTTATGCGCCTTGGACTTATTACATAAAAGTTACAAATACCGAAAATTGAGAATATACTGTTTCTTGTTTCCAAGAACTCCCAATGCTTATAGCAGACTAATTTTTGCCGCACTAGTACTCTTAGGATCTAGTATCTGGCCTGATGGTCTAGCGGTATGATTCTTGCTTCGGGAGTGACATCTCAGTTCTCTTTTAAAGGAACTATAGTTTGCGAGAGGTCCCGGGTTCAATCCCCGGTCAGGCCCTGTTTTTGCCAGTTTGATCAATTGATCTTCTTTTTTGGCTCTTGGCAGTTCATTGACGTCCAGAGATAGGCTTATCTCATCATCCGTTGAGTGGACGTCTATCGGGTGTTGGCATGATACAGGATATCATATGATGTCGAACTGTCAACTTACTGATATATAAACAGACCTGTATTACAAGTGAGAAATAAATATGGGTCATGAGTTGAATAATCTTATCCGATTGTCGATCTTGAATTATCTAAAGTTCGCTTATCAGATGGACAGATGATAGGTAGTGACTCTTCACTGTTTCAGCATATCTGACTTAGATGAGATAGGAAAACGGAACTCTCAGCCATAAGAAGCAGGTCAGTAGAAATATTCTCAGTTTAAGACATTTCATCTTGCAAACTATCTTAAGAACCTATTTATTATTAACCGTTTGCTATGGTACCTCGTTATCAGTCCTCCATTCTACTCAAGTGAATTATCCAATGTCGCGTCCCAAACTATACCAACCCAAGTATCGGATGTTGATATCCTTTGACTTGTGCTCTTGACTGTATTGTTTGTTATCTTCTACATCATCGAACTTCCTTCCTTCTTCTTCCGTAACAGATTTGTGCTCCTGATCAGAGACCAAAGCCAGAAGTATCAATATCTACCGTTTTGTTGTCCTGCAACGCCTCTTTCACAGCTTGACAAACAACAAGAGCCGCGAGTCCATCTCTTGGCGTACAACTTGGACTTTGCTCACCACAAATAACTTTGACAAAGTGATCTAACTGAAGCTCAAAGGGCACGCCATCCGGCACAGGGAGCTTCCTCTGAACCAGCTCGTGATGCCATGACTTTTGACCTTCAGCATAGGAAGACATGGTCATATCCGGCACACTTAGCGATGCATCTGTTCCAAAGATGCGGTAAACGTCTTTACCAGTTTTTGGCATCAAAGGATTCTCTCCAGTGCCGGATTCAAAGTTATGTGGCGAGGGAACATTATCCGAGAACAGAAAGCTCCCAACAACACCAGACTTGAAACGAAGAGTTAGAACTGCGCCCTCTTCAGCCTCGAAACCACGCTGGGATATCGTTTTTTCTGCATGAACCCGTGTGATGGGGCCGAAGAGATAGTGTAAAAGATCGATCTCATGGACAAGATTGATAAGAACAACACCTCCTGTGTTACCCCTACGCCAGTCTCTTGGCGGGTCGAAATAATCCAATGGTTTATATGTTGCCCAAATCCCGTTCACCGCAATGATCTTACCAAGAGAACCAGAGTCGACCGTCTCCTTAGTAGTCATCATGTACGGATTGAACCTTCGGTGGTGTGCAACTAAAGCCTTGACGTCTATTTTGTCAAGATGATCCACAAGATCTTTCCCGCTCTGAGTATCGGTGCAGAAGGGCTTTTCAATGAGGATATGAACGCCGGCCGAGGACAGCTCGTGGGCCAGTGTAACATGGGTATGGTTGGGCGTGCAGATGATAGCTGCTTGGGGCTTGCTGGACTGGAGCATGTCGGTTACGGACTTGAAGTAGGATACTCCAAGTTGCTGGGCTAGGTCATGGCCGTTTGGCATAGGGTCGACAATAGCGACTAGCTTTGCATCTTTGTTCTTTATCACGGTTTGTGCATGACGAGGGCCAATCACGCCGACACCGATGATGGCGAATGTGATGGGTTCAGAAGACGAGGCCATGTTGCATTGAATTGAGCTGAGTTTATACTCTGCAACGATTAGAACTTTATGGTGTTTTGTGTAATTTATACTTACCTTAAAGTGGGTTACGTTGGGTCATAGCTCTAGCCAAAATGTTTACCCCAGACTCGATGGAAGAAAACGCGGGGTATGGGGAAGTGATAGATCAACTGCTATCATGATAAACATTTTGCCGTTTCATACATCATCTGATAATTATTAATGCTGTGATTGGTATTCACCATGGAGAATTCTGGCCAACTACAGACAGATGGGAGCTCAAAAACAGTATGTATAATCTAATAACTATTCTGAAATATCTCACCTTGATCGATGCCGGATCGACCAGGCAAAGTGAAAATGAATTTTAATTCTGGTTACATATATCATGGTTCTGGAAACTCCCTATCATATTCGCCCGCGCGCTTTGAATTACAACGAAACATCCGCCTCGGTTTCGAAACACTGCTGACTTCTCCTTGCTCTGCTAATCTTGTGAGACTGTCTTCTCTTGCTCCGTCTTCTAGGTGATATGTCCCGTTGCTAACCGTGCTCGCAAAGGTGCCGTCGGCGATGATACCGCCGTGTTTGTCGCGCGCTATCTTGCCGATGAGGTCTGCCATGGACATCTCGATGTGTAGTTTTACAGTATATGCTAGTGGATGAAATTGCATGTAACTGTGATTGTCTTGTTAGCATTCCTTGATAAGGAGTGAGGCGATGCTCAGACTTACACAAAGGTATTTGGCAAACTCATCATTGTAATAATCAAAACATCCATACTCAAGGAAAACCCAATAATAAACATATTGAAATGCGTCAATCGCTTGTACTTGGTGAGGCCTTCAGCAATAAGATTCATGCGAACAATGTGAATGAAGTAAAAGTTCAAACACCCGTCGACAACAAGGTAAATAACCTTTTCGCATCGATCCCACCAGTCGTTGATGTGGATAAAGCGTTCTGAAATCTGCAGACGCGCCGGAATCCAGATGCAGTAGACGGTGATATTAACGGCCGTGATGAGGGTGCCGATGAAGACTTTGAGGAAGTAAGCTTTCCTTTTGTTGACAAGGAGAATTCCGCAGCGGTTGACGATAATCTGGAGGAGAAATTGGACCTATCCGAGGGTTAGTTTTGGTGCATTGGATGGATGAATTCGGAATTCGTACTTGAAGAGCCCATGTCGTGACTGAAAGCGGTCAGTAAGATTCAATATCAGGATCAAGTGGTTGGATACTTACGGATACAAAAGAAATACGCGAAGCTGTAGTTGCACGTTAGCCAGTCTTCCCTCATTCCAACATAGATATCAACCAACTTACCTCGGGGGTATAACGTAGAGTAAATGCAAAAGACAAATAATCATAAAAATCGTACAGACCGTCAATTCCCCCCAGACCATGATAATATACCCATTCCTAAACACCCGCCTTCCATGGCGCTGGTAAACCCGCCATGTCTGCTTGATGGCCTTATGGACCGTGAGCCATCCAAAGCCGAGGGTGAAGCCAAAGGCCGTACAGGCGATGACGAGGTCACTGCGTGTAGTCTCCTGGGCCTTGTAGTGGGGAGAGACGAAGGTTATCATGGCATGTCAGATGGAAAATCATCTGGGCGTGATATCTGGTGTGTTTAATTTCATGGTGGTGAAGGGCATAAAGAGGGAGAGGTCAGGACATCATAGATGGATGGCAAAGGAAAATGCAAATTATTTCTCCGAGGGCACATGCAGGGCGATATGTAGCGGTCGGGTAGTGATTGGGAGCTGTTAAGCTGCTAACAAAGCCTCTTTATGCACGGCGCATCACCAAGTATCGTCTACGTGGGATGGTCAGCAGGACACGAGCGGGCTAAAGGGTACCGTCTACTGTATCACAACCCAACGACCGAACCTTAAAGGTGCCGAAGCTTTAAGGGGTTAAGTTGTCCCCGCCTTCGGCAGATTCCAGACCGAAAGAGGCGCTTTTGGCACCGTTAGCCGTTAGCAACGCGGTCGCTAATCGAAGACGAGTCGTGTTTTCCTTCTCTTATCAGCGTTCCACTGACGGGATCTGCGCCCAGTGACGTTAGACTTGTAACAAGTGGCCTATCGATTCGAGGAGACCAATTGTTGGCTGAAGATCGGCGGTTTACTTTGTCTTTGTGTGGTGAGGCTGAGACTTGACCTGAGTCAAGACCGGAGAGTTTAGGTCCGTGTATCCATCATGGCCAATGGCTTTATTGCAAATTCATGTCTCTCGTGGCAATCTGCCTACACAAGGCTCACAATAACGGCGGAACACACGGTTCAGAACCCTATCGACGTCTTCCAGAAGCCTTTCCTTCATGTCGTGGCCTCTTGCTTTTGCCTACGAAGCCACCCCATTCACCGCTCCTCACCAGAAACTCGGAATTCACATGTCGCAAGGAAAGCCATGGATATAACGCCCGCTGAATATGGCTGATCTCATCCCAACAATTACCCCGATTTCCCAAGGATAAACCTTGTTAGGGCCTGATGGTCCAAGCCACACCTGGATCCCCAAAATTAGGATCCTCTCAGCGATATGAATACTGTTTTCAGTTTAATGCAAGACTGTAACTGCGACTGAATAGAAGCATAGACACGGTAAATAGAACGCGGATCGTGCCGAGACCCATAACCCCATATTCAATTGTCCTTGATCGGGGTCATTGCGTTGAGACAGACACTAGGGAAAGTTTTATAACTCCCGCGCTCAAGAGCTAGGGCTTGGATTTCAGCTGACGGTATTTCCGGTGTTTCCTCAGCGGCTGTTGAACTATTAAATATCAATCAATGCCCAATCTCTTGGGCAGGGATTTCATCAAACCATAACTGATTATCAAAGCAGAAACATGGCTGAGGTCGTGGCAACACGCGTATTCTAGAAGACAGCCTCTTCTATCGGAAGAATGCACCCGCTTCTATGTATAGCTAAGGTTATGAGAGGTCTGCAGAGAAGTTCTATTGGCATGGCGACCTTCTTATAATTTAATCTAACACTTATGTGGCAAAACACGCCACGTGTCCCCCCTTTGTGTCAAAGAGCTTTTTTCAACATCGGATCAGCGATGCCGCTTAAGTAATAGGTGGTTTGGGTTCACCAAAGAATATTCGACTATCAAGCCATCGTTGGAGAATAGCCTGCAGTCAATATACACCATTTTGAATTGATATTGTTCTAGATCACCACAGTCTTGTTCCAATGACTTGATCTTCCCCGCAAATTAGTGCTGAGTGGTTCACCTCTAATACGAAGCCGGTCCAGCCGGCTCAGTTGAAACGGCGCCACAGTGACCTTATGGAACTAGTCCAGGAGATACTACCAGGATTCAGACTGTTCCGGCTTTAACGATCTTCAAACTACTGCAGGAATGATCGTGCAATGCGTCAATCAAACCTTGATAAGGCTGACGACGATGCCGTTTCTCGGGTTTCGCATTATCCCCTATCTTCTGAGCCTGCCGGGGGACAAGTGCTTGTTAGTGATGTTGTTGATGATGATATGTTACAATATCTACGTCAGTTATACCGCCAGAGGGTTAAGAGTAATGACTCTTGAAGGTTTGAGTTTTATATATATCATGCGCAACATGTAGCTGAGTCAAGGAGATTTCGAGGTTTAAACAGAATATTCAGATCGGCAGGGGAATATTCATATCTCTAAACATACCAGTGCTGGAGCTGCAACGAGCCAAACAAGACTGGCAAGTATACAGCCGATCATGCATCCGTCTGCCGGACAGCTATCTTATTAGGTGAGAGAGAATGACTAAGTATATATCTTGACCACTGCCTCTGCAAACATCCATGAGGGGGTTGAGTATAACCCCTAGATGTGTATAATGTATTAATTGTCAAAGTTCAGGCTTGAAGTGTCTCTAGATAGCAACCTTGAACAGCTGTGCAGGCATAGGTAGGTATTCACCTCAATTGTGACCTAGACGTGTTATTTGTAGTTAAGCATTGTGGCTGAAAGCTTGGCCTTCCCATATCCTGCATTGCATTAGATAACAACCTTAAATAGTATTAGTTCTGCAAGGGTTATGTATCGATATATTCGTTTGAAGCCTAGCTATGTACACGAAGAAGATTACCTGCTTCTAGCTGTTTCTACCCGTCATTCATAAATCATGTCTATTTGCAGTTGGTTCCGCCACGGACGAAAGTACCATCGGAGTTCTCGCAGCCGCAGGCACCGTCCTTGGGATCCTTGATACACGTAGTACCAACGCCCGGAGACTCGCCATCATTGCTAGGAACAGTCAGACTTGTATTGTCACATGGACTTGAGAAACTTACTTCCAGAAGAAGGTCCAGAAGGTTGAATCGGCAATCATATCACCAGAAGTGGGAGGAGTACACTCATATGCCTCACAAGAGCCGTAGGGAGCACCGTTATTAGCATCATATTGATGGTCAACATGGAAGATAGCAAAGGTCTGCTTGCCAACGCGGGTGTTGTAGGCACACTCAGCAGCCTGGATGGCGTTGGAGATTTTGGTAGCTATTCGGTTTTGTTAGTTTTGGAAGAGGTAGATGAAGCAAATGACGTACGAACGCATGGAGCAGTCTTGGGGTATTTGCCCTTGGTGTTGCTTCGAGCAGGGTCAAGTGTAGCGGTGACGGCGCCTGCAATAGCGAGGAGAGTAGATAGAGTAGTGAGAGGATACATATTGAACAATATAGACCAATAAGGTTCTCGCGGGCTGAAACTAGTAAGTGATTTTATGATGACAAGTTTGAGCTCTGACGATCCTCAGACTTTATACTACGTAGTAAATCATCATACGTATGCTTTTGTTTCAAACAAAGTGAAGCTTTGTCTTCGAAACTGTCTCAGTGGATATTTCCAGGGTTCTCCTCGCCCCTTGGTTATTTTGGCAGGGGTATGTGGCTTAAGCTCAATAGTAGCTGCTGTGTATAGTAGGCGGTCTGAAACATAGTTTCGACAATTTTATGGTATAGTAGCATTGTTTGGATGGAACAATACGCCTTGAGGGTTTCAATTGGTGGAGATATTAAGATAGTACCGTACACCGACAAGCCGGCGAAACGGCAGTTGATGAGGTTGCAGCGAGATTCAAAGTTGGGGTATGTTTCTTTTGAATTGATTGGTGCTTGATTCTTATCGAAGTTATTTTTTGCCTAGATTCCGCGATGCGGAATTAAAGAATTCGAAAAGAATCACGGCATAGGTGGATATTGGGCCATCCCATATTATATCATAGGGTTGGTATAGAACGACCGAGAACCAAGAAACGCCATCATAACTAGCAGTTACTATTGCCTCAAGTATGTAATTACATATGGAATTTATTAAAAGGTTAAGTAAGCTATGGTATACTAACGAAACTACAGCCAAAGTAGGGAGTGACAAGACCAAGCCTCCAGCCACAAAGCTCAACTGCAAATAACCCAAACTACAGGTCCTCCACATCCGCAGCGGTATGCGGATGAAACGTCTCGAACTTAAAAATCGCCTTCTTGCTCTCGCCCTTTGGCTCGTACAACACAAACTCTGGACAATCACCCAAGTCACCGATGGCACCGGAATCAGTAAAGAAACCATCTTGCAGAGTACCTGTTACGTTGAAGTGATATCCAATTTCTCGTAGTCTTTGACCAGCACAGCGAAGTGACACACGTGAGCCATGATGTTTCTCCAGTGTAGCTTGGATGTCGGATAGGTGGTACTGCATAGAGTACGAAGGGATTATACCAGCGTCGCGCAGCCATTCATATGTAGGGAGGCGTTTGAATAGAGAAAGGGCCTTTTGGAAATACGGAGCGACTTCTTCGCCAATTTCGTAACTGGTGAAGCAATCGGGGCTCAGGCTGCTGAAGCATGTACCGTGCTTAGCCCACTGATCTTGCCAGAGGTCATCGTTATCACCCTCAGGAGACTCCCAGATTGTATTCATCTGATCGATGGCGTCTTCGGCGCCGGCATGGTAGAGAATCTGTGTGATGTTTGTGTATGTGCGGTTGGAGTCGCAGTTGGTAGGGAGGGAGCCGTCATTGTGGATTGGCCAGAGTCCACCGATCGTCCAGGAGTCTGAGATAATGTTAGTGTTGTGTTACACGTAGTATTGGAGAGTATTAACTTACCTAGAGGTCCAGTACTAGGCCTTGTATCCCAAACTTGAGTCTGAAGTAGTCTTGCAGGTGATAGATAGCAGCAAGTGTTGTCGGCTGCATTATCATCGTAGCACGAACTTCGACGGCCACTGGCGTAGACATTCGGGGTTCCAGCAAGTGCTACAACGGAAGTAGCTGCTGTAATAATAGATAAAATCTGGAATGAAGTCATTGTATGCTTGCAAGTCTCAAGGAACTGTATCTTGACTTGGATACGTTGTGTTGTAATGTGATATTCAACTTTTCGAAGATATCGCAGCTGACTTTATAATTCCCAATCACGCTGCTATAAGCCAAGATATGAGCGATTTCTATTCCATTCAGATCATACGACTATACGCTTGCTTCTGGCAGCATCATAGAGCTGTTGGTTTCGGGGCTGATACAAAACTCTGAACTAGCAAGGCGGATTTCCTCGCCTCCAATCACAGTCTATAAACCATCCAAAACACGTCAGCTACAATCCGAATGCGTTTCCTGACGAATCAAATATTTTATTCATCGCGTAGAGTTTGCGGAAAGCTTGAGCTCAGCCAACTGACACGATACCAAATGCGGACTATCCAAGACAAACAAGCCGCGATACTTTTGCAGATCCATACCAATTCACCAATTCAGTTTGGATTTCCCGGTTTGTTGTAAATGTAGGTCCTGAAATCGTTATTCGTTTTCATTTGGATCCCAGTTTTCGTTGGGATTTGCAGGCCGTTTGGTTTCATCCGAAGCCACATGATGATCTACGAAAGCAATCATGTTTTACAATACGAATTCAAGCTCGTGTTTGGAATGCGGACCGGTCCGTCTAACTGCATGGTTGAACGGGTGACGGAGCCCAAGCTCCTCAGCCTGAGCAGCTTACGTTGAAGGAGTTGGAACTATTGGTTTGTCATTCCAGAGATCACGGCAGAAAGTTATTGTCGGATGATACAGGATGAGAATACCGTGATGCTAAGAATAGAATTGGGGTTTGCATGACTGTGAAAGCTCTAAGAGATTATGTACCTATGGACTAAATTGCTGTTAGCCTCATGCCTGGTTGACGAATCACCTGAGACAAAGATCATTCTTCCGTTGATAATCTAAGTTTAGCTGAGATATTGATTCAGATGCTTTCTATACAATATTTTAGAAAGATAAAGCCAAGGGAGCCAAGCGTATGCAACCAATACTTAACTCTTGATTGTCTGTTAGCTCGCTCAATGCCATGGAAATTCTGTATTTAACTTTGGAAAACTGGTAACCGAACCTTGGCAGAGCTTTATCGTTCCCCGGTCAGCTTCTCAACAAAAGGGGCATACACTGTTAAATTAAATGATGCTTATTGCTAGGATTTCTATCTAACTAAATGCGGGATTTATAGATATATATTGCGCTATACCTAATTAAGCTTTTCTAGTTAAGTAATTTAGCCTTACTTTTATAAGTAGCCTAATTTCTAAAAATATATTA
>JABFFJ010000546.1:0-11832 GCA_013623715.1 Fusarium verrucosum | reverse complement strand
TTAATTAAAGTAAAATTATATAACTAAAATTAATTTCTATATATTAATATAATATTAAAATTTTTAGTATATCTTAAAGAGGAAAGGCTCCTGCTACTTTACCTAAAAAGGGTTTAGTATAGCGGTATATATTTTCGGAGCGGCGGTGTATATTTAAGCGTTAGATAGCTGATAGTACAGAACAGTACGTACGCAACGGTTGGTGGCTTGTGAATGCCGGGCTGAAACGTCCACGTCCCTCAAACTATCGGCTACGGCCGTAACCCGTTTATTCCAGCGTCCGAAGTATCGGAACGTCTAATGTCTGGCATATAGTGAAGTTGTATTCACCCACCAACACTCACCCGACCTCACTCGTCATAACTCTCGTGAGATCGCGCTCACTTATTACATACAGCATCGCCCGGCTCCTTCATCTTCAAGGACACATTCTTAGCTAACCCTCGATGTTTCTCTTCAGCAAGTCCCTCGATTTGAATCGGGTCCCGGCTGCACTAACTTAGCTCAGGTAAGGTTATGCTGGCTCCCTGAATCACTAGGAAGATTAGGCTCGAAGCTAGCACCACAGGCAACGCCAGATAGAACATGGGGCAAGCTCTTGGATGGCCCTCTGCTCTGCTCTGTCAACTGCATTGGTTTCTTCCTTGGGGTTTGTGATACAGTACGTCGGCCAGTACGAAACCCCTCTGAGCGATACGTATGGGATGAACCAAAGCGCCTAGAAAACGTATGGTTGTGTTTCAAGTCAAATCGACCCAAGTCATGATATTGGATCAAGCGCGACCGAAAGTGCGACCTGGGCAGAGATCCAGAGGCCAGGGATCATGATATGAATAGACGCTATAACATCGTATCAATTCATCTCGTGTTAATGGTCGCTTATTTCATCTTTAGCTTCGCAAATTCTCTGGCGATAAATAATAGCCGATTAGACGTCTCCCTGAGCCGGGGCGGACTTTTTTAGACCTCGTATTGCCCTCTGTGTCCACAAGACTTATGCCGAGCAGGAGGACGCTCCGTATCGCGACGCATCGCATTACATTCTAGGCCCTGGTCTTGCAGCTGCCATTTGGCTCAATGAAAAAACCACGTTATTTCGTCGAGGTTCAAGCGAGGGTTGCCATGTAGGTAATCATACTCGGCGCAGTCTTATGTGAGACCTAGTAGACTTGTCTCGCTGTGGCACGTCTGCCAACATTCATCGGCATCGTGGTAGTTGTGTAGTTTGATTTTAATGCTGAAGGTTGGTATTCAGCCAAGCTTGGGTGTTGATGAATGAAGATGATTCTGAAACCTTGCTCATGTAACCGTGACAGATGGTCCAGGCTAGAGGATAATAAGACTCTGTCGCTGAAACACATAAAATTCCCTGTTTTGAGAGTTATATGTTGTATCCTTGCCCGCAGAGCACGCTTGGAAATGAGAAACAATGCATTCTTTGCCCATGCATGTCTCACTCTCATAGGCATCATATGTTTTAGCCCGTGAGTCATTAAGCCGTCTTCAACCACAGATTTAACTTAAGGGATCCCAAATATGTACCCAGATTCTGTACTCGCAGGTGAAGGATTCCATGGTCCCAGATAGGTAATTGGGCATGTGTGGTGGGGTTGGCTTATCGATAAGAAAACAATGGATGACTAACAATCTTTGCCTCCAGGCAAGAATTTGAGATGGCCGCTACTTAATCCTATTGGAGAATATTAGATTCTGGCAAATAGGTATGCTCACACAGATGATACGGAGAACTATGGCTTCAGAAGTCAAGCGAGTACCTATTCCCCGCCGGGGTGTCGACTATCGCGGCAAGGTTGTCCTTGCGCCTATGGTTCGTTCGGGGGAGCTTCCTACAAGACTTTTGGCTCTCAAGTACGGCGCAGACCTGGTTTGGGGTAAGTTACGGAAGAAGTAGCAGAAACTTCTAATCACTAACATGAAATAATAGGTCCTGAGACTGTGGACTATTCCATGATTGGAACATCTCGACGCTTCGACGAGGTTTCCAAAACGATAGAGTGGTTCCGCCTCTCTTCTCATGGGCAGAAGGACCCTCCTCCTGATGCCAAAGAGAGCATCATCTACAGAATGCTACCTGAGATTGAAAAGGGCAAACTAATATTCCAGATCGGGACTTCCGACCCTGACCGTGCGGTAGCAGCCGCCCGGCTGGTTGCTGCTGACGTTGCTGGCATCGATGTCAACGCTGGTTGCCCCAAGCCCTTCAGCACGAGCGGAGGTATGGGTGCTGCTCTTCTTCAGACTCCCGATAAGCTCTGTGCCATTCTCGAGGCTCTTGTTAAGAACATCACCCCTGAATTTGAGATCGGAATTAGTGTCAAGATCAGACTTCTCGACACTGCTGCGGATACAGAGGCGCTTGTCCGCCGCCTTTGTGCTACTGGGATTACAGGACTAACTATCCATTGCCGAACAACCCCTATGCGACCCAGAGAGCGAGCTATTCGGGAACAACTCCGTATGATTGCGGAAGTCTGCCATGAATATGGTGTTGCCTGCTTGATGAACGGAGACGTTGAGAGCCGAGACCAAGGTCTTCAACTTGCTGAAGAGTTCGGTGCTGATGGTGCGATGATTGCAGTCGCTGCTGAGAAGAACCCCAGTTGCTTCAGGAGCGAGGCTGATGGCGGGTTGGCCCCTTGGGAAGAGGTCGTGGATCACTATGTCAAGACTGCCATCGATGTCGACAACCGTTTTGGCAACACCAAGTTCCTCCTCTCGAATATAATCCCTGGAAAGTCAAAGTCTCATCAACCAGCGAACCAGTCCAAGAGCTATAAGAGCCTCTGCGAGGCGCTTTCACTTGAAAAATACATGGAGGCTGCTTGTACTATCGACCACAGACTAGGTCTGGACCAGCCTCTGACGGGCAAGGCTGCAGAAAAAGCCGCGAAAAAGGCTGCGAAGAAGGCTAACGCAGCGGCTAATGCTCAGTCAGGGAAGACAAGAGAAGGGGGCGAACAGAAACGCAAGCGAAGAATGTCTGATAATAGACCTGCCAAGCAGGTCAAAACCTCCAAGTCTGCACCAGTTGCGACGGCCGTCTAGGAGAGAGTGTGTTTGGGTGGTAAAAGGACAAGGGAATGATAAGGGGCGTACGGTTTAACCTTGAAGGCTTATATTCATATTATATGGTGTTTAGGATCCAGGCTCAGGGTACAAGAGCCTTGAGGCGGAGCATATAGATAGCTATCACGCCATGAAGCCATGAACAGATAATAGAGACATAACAGCAAGCAATTTAGTCTTTTATGCCAAAAACCTGCGTATTCAAATTACATACAGCACTCCGGTAGCCGGTTCTAAGCGGGACCGGCTATTGATACAAATGAACAGTGTTCGGAAACTCTATGTGATAGTACATCTCATCTTCCCATCTCGCTTTTTAAAAACCCTTTATTTACCCTTCTGAACCCAGCCCTCAACAGCCTCTCGCGCGTCCGTCACCTTTTCGTCAACATATCGCACACCAAACTGGCTGTGTGCCTTGGCAAAACTGACGCTGTCGTTGAGGCTCTTCCGCAGTCGGATATGAGCCTCAGAAATAACGGGGAACCTTTGCTCGTACTTCCAGGTGAGGTCGGAAATGTTGCGCATGGTAATGGGGAGAACAGTCCAGCCAGCACCAATACCCAGGGCAAGGGGAAGGGATGCGCGAAGGATGATACTGCGGTTGCGGGTGATGATGCTACCGGCCATGGAGGCGACCAAAACATAGATGGCGCCAGGCATGAGCTGCTCGCCGCTCTCACGCGAGGGAGCCAAGGAAGCGATAGTGCTGGTGAAGGATTGCTCGAGGTTGAAGGCTCTATCCATAGTCTCGTTGACCTTGTTCTCGGCAGCTACTGCATACTTGTACAGAGCCAGTCGTCCCTTTCCGATGTGGACGGCAAGTCGTTCCGTGGGAGTAGGCGAATGATGCCTCTCCTCTTCGTCAACCGGCTCAACAGGCGGCGCAGCAGCGGGTGGTGGTGTTACGGGTGCGGGATTTGCCGAAGGGATATCGAAGTCATCGTAGATGGGCTTTCGCTATAGTGTTGTTCGTTAGACCTTGTAGTCCATCAACACTCACGAAGAACAGTGACGAACCTTGAAGTCGCTGGGACCTTCGGCGAAAACAGTAGCCGGAGCCAGTGCCATGCCGCCGAGGGCCATGGTCGCCAGCGGCGCCAGGGAGCGCTGTGCAAATC
Organism: Fusarium verrucosum; assembly: GCA_013623715.1. NCBI lineage: Eukaryota > Fungi > Ascomycota > Sordariomycetes > Hypocreales > Nectriaceae > Fusarium > Fusarium verrucosum. The sequence goes on along the minus strand of JABFFJ010000546.1, from coordinate 7,624 downwards.
AATTAGCATAAAGAAGCTTATATAAAGCTCGAGAAGCATGACTAACCCGTGAGAACACCACTCGTGAAGCCATTGTGCGCTCAATTGACGACGGGAGCGGATGAGAAAGACGTCACGCGAATTCAAGATAGACGTCGGGATCCTGCTGAGCACAATCACCACCAGCCGGAAAATCTAGGGCGGAGGCTCTGTTCGACCATTCAGAGTCGAGCAAAGGACCGTTGACTTGATGACTAAGATTCTAACATGGTTGGCTGCACGAGGAAGAAAATGACGGAATTCGCTGCTGCTTTTCTTGAGAAGAAATCCTCAGGAGACTATAATTATAACGAAATGGACCATAGGAACCAGAATGACTATTCTCTATAAGCTTTGTTTTGGTAGTCTGATTAATATAGCAGCATAAGAAAGATTATGCATCTGTTCCCGACTTTTCTCGACAGGGTACTAGTTACTAAGATATCAACCAAAACGATACAGGTGGAAAGCCGTTCTAAACAGGGAAGGCGACAAGGGCCGGATCCGACGCCGGAAAGCCAGACCTGTTTCTTGCCCCAAACTTCGATTCTTTATTCTAGATATTCAATCCTACCCAAGTTTCTGTACACATTTCTTCTCCTTTTCCTCGCCATTGAAATTATCTACTTACAATTCCCCGCCTCGACTACTATTGAGTAAATTCATGGTTACAATCTTATATACGCATTTATAATGTTGAGTTCGAGGGGCAACCGCCTCTGGATCTGTAACAGATGTGTTCAATACACGACCAAACTTCCACAACGAAGATGGCATGCTATTGCCTCCACAGTAGCTCAGGCTATTTCTCCAAGCATCCCAGTCGACCATGCTGCGAGCTTGAGTCACGATGATACCGTTTTACGCAGTTTATTCGATGCCCCAGCCGGCAGATCTTTCCCGAAATTCAGCTTGAAGAAGAGCCAAGGTCTCTTCAAGAACCGATACCTTACAAGCCCCGATGGCTTTCAACAATTCGCCCAGAAGAACCTTGAGCGGGCAACCAAGATCGTCAAAAGAGTTCTAGCGGCATCCTCGATACAGGAATACCAAATGATAGTTCGCGACCTTGATCGGCTTAGCGACCTCTTGTGCCGTGTACTGGACCTCTCAGACTTTGTTCGTATGACGCACCCCGATGTTCGGTTCCAAGATGCGGCTGCCAACGCCTGGGGGATGGTTTATCAATACATGAATCAGCTTAATACCATGACTGGTCTAAGCGATCAATTAACTCAGGCCTTATCTATGCCCGAAGTTACAAAGGAATGGACGGAAGAAGAGAAGACTGTGGCTGAGCAGCTCAAGCTAGACTTTATGAAATCGGCAGTCAATTTGACAAAAGCCTCACGAGACAGATTCGTGGACCTGTCTTCGCGCATTAGCGAGATAGGGTCAGCTTTTACACAGGGGATGCAGCCGGCAAGAAAACAAATAACTTTACCAGCTTATAAGTTTTATGGCCTTTACCCAGGCATCGCAGCTGCGCTCAAAGTACGACAGAACATCACGTTGCCTACTCTGAGTACAGATGCAATAGGAGCACTTCAAAGTGTACACGATGAAGATACTCGTAAAGAGATTTACCTGGCCCAACGGACCGCGTCTCGCGAGACCATTATGTACCTTGAGGCCATGCTGAGGCAGAGAGGCGAGCTCGCAGAGCTTGCAGGTTTTGAAAGTTATGGTCACATGGCCCTCAAGGACCGCATGATGGCCAAGACACCTAAATCTGTGATGGAGTTTCTGCTCGCCCTGAGAAATAACAACACACCCATAGTTCAGGCCGAGCTGCAAGATCTTGTTACAAAGAAACGAGACAGACTCAACCTCCCAGACATCACACTCCAAGCTTGGGACAAAGACTTTTATATGGAAAAGATCAGGGTCGACTTGAGGTCTAGACAGCGACAAGAAGATCAACTTAACGCATTCTTCTCCGTTGGGACAGTCATACAAGGCCTATCGAGGCTCTTTGATCGCCTTTATGGCATCCGTCTTGTGCTACGGGAGAGTCTACCTGGAGAGACATGGCACCCTGAAGTCAAACGACTTGATGTCGTTACTGACAAAGGCGAACTAATTGCTGTTCTATATTGTGATCTGTTTCATCGCCCGCAGAAATCCGGTAATCCCGCTCATTTTACGGTCAGATGCTCTCGGGAGATTCTCCCTGACGAAGTCGCTGAAGTTGTCGCTGATCAAGATGGCAATGGGCCTAGCTTTGAGTCGCCCGAGATGGCAGCCAATGATGGCATGGAGGTCTCTTCTGTGGACGGTGTCCTGAAGCAACTTCCCACTATTGCACTGGTATGCGATTTCTCAGCAAGCGAGAATTCCAAGGAACCGTCGTTACTCTCTTATCAATCTGTTGAGACTCTTTTTCACGAAATGGGTCATGCCATGCACTCTATTCTTGCACGAACCAACTTCCAGAATGTCTCTGGTACTCGGTGCGCGACTGATTTTGCCGAGCTTCCATCCACCCTGATGGAGCACTTCGCCGCTGATCCTACTGTTCTATCTCTCTTCGCACGTCACTGGAAATCAGACCGACCCTTACCTTACGAGCTTGTTTCTGAAAGAATCGGTTTGACTAAGCGCTTTGAAGGGTTGGAAACAGAGAACCAGATTATCCTTGCAATGGTGGACCAGGTCTATCACTCATCAACTATGGAGAACGCTGACTTTGACTCAACCGCTATCTTCCATGATATCAAGACTCGCTTCGCCCATGGTCCTCGAGATCCACCAGACACCTGCTGGCAGGGATTCTTTGGCCATCTGCATAGCTATGGCAGTACCTACTATAGCTATCTCTTCGACCGTGTACTTGCTGAGCGTGTCTGGCGTGTCGTGTTCAAGGCTGGTGAGAATGGCGGTGCTATCAACCGCGAAAATGGAGAGCGGCTGAAGGAGAATCTGCTGAAATGGGGAGGCGGCAGAGATCCTTGGACTTGCCTGGCCGACACGCTTCAGGATGAGAGGCTTGCACCTGGTGACGAGAAGTCCATGGCGTTGGTTGGAAGCTGGGGAATTAAGGACGACCACCACCCATAAAGGACACATATACATAGACGTAACAAAAGCAATGCACTGGATTCAGGAATTCACGGCCAGAGACGGCATATAGATAAAAGGCAAAACAGGTTTTTGTGCCAATATGGCGACGCGTATCGTTTCTGGATTTATTAACCTTCAAGGTTGATCTGCGTCTACTTGCTGACCCAAAGTGACACGACGGTATTCCGTCCAAAGTACCGGTACGCCAAACTGTGACACCCAAGATTGGGCAGGTATCCAATGCAGAATAAAACTAGATAACAAAAATGCAATAGCATGCCAAACGTTCCAAAGCGCTGCGCTATGACTATCGAGACGGGTATTGTAGAAGGGTAGGTAGATGTAGTAAGTAAATGGCTTTTAAGGAGCGTGGTGTAGGACTATGTGGAGGTATAAAAAGAAACAAGTCATAAGTCATATACCACCAAATATCAGACAACTGGGTATCTTGGATAAGGAAGATAGGTAGATAGATGGGTGGGTAAGGGATCTGATAGTTTCGGGTCGGGTCGGGTCGAGAGTGCAACCTGTTCCATCCAGAATGACAGGCTATATGAGGAAATGTTGCGTAGGCTTCTGACTGCTTCGGCCCATGGTGAGTTGCGAGAGTGAGAGTGTTCGTGCCGCCTTGGTTTGCGCCTGGTCCTCCCTGTCCAAGTACTCGCCAAACGCTCCAAAGTTGTGGCCTTCTTCGCGAGGAGTTTCGAAGGTATCAGAGTACTCGCTGTCATCGCCATGTCCGGTTCCAATACCCGAGTCCTCGGGGTCGGCATGTCGACTTTGTGATCTAGTCACAATCGCCAAGGACGCGAGATTATGGCCCTCGTCGTCATGATCAAAAGCAGATCTGTCGCCAAAAGATTTGGCTGTCGGGGGAGGGTCGAATCCACGGTTCACGGTGACCGAGCTAGACAAAATACTTAATTGATGGCTAAGTGCCCTGACCTGAGTCTCCAAGGTTTCTCGTGCGGAGCGTTCCGTATGAACCAGAGCCAGGAGTTTTGCGTAATGGTCCATCGTGAAGACCTCAGGAGTGTCTTTGAGAAGGGTGGGGAGACTAGCTGAACCACGAATTGTTGCTATCGAGGTAGGACGGTCCCAATTGCTGTCGCTCAAAATAGCCGATGAGTGTACTGCTTTTTGGTAATTGCTGAGACGGCTCGAGTCTTTTCTGGAGTCTCGTCTAATATGATCCGCTTGATGACCTGGTTCACTTGCCCCAGGGTAATCTTCAGTCGGAATGGGGGGTGCAGGTCGATCTGGTGGTCCCAGGGTTGGTTCCGGGTTCGGGGCAGCATCACACATTCGGTCGAGAACCTGCTCCAACCGATACACTCGGGACTCGAGGTTGTTGATCCGCGTCTCCATGTTTGCTGCATGTGTGATCTTCATGCTACCCACTTGCTTCATGTCCGCAAAGGAACCGAAGTTGAAGGGTTCTGCTTGTATTTGCTGTGGATCTTCTTCTTCACCATGAGGAACCTGTTCGATCTCAGCTGTGGCGATGCCCTGGCCCTCGCCCTCGTCCTCGGCGGCGTTTGAGGATACAGGGGACATAAAGGTGGGATCGTAACTTTCTCTCCAATACTTGATCTCGTCGCTGCGTCCGCGAGTATGGCCACGACCCTCCTCTGGCAGCCCCGACAAGCTCCGCGATCTCCGTCGCACTCCAGGGAGGTCGCTGGTGATTGCACGTCCAATCTCATTCGAGTTAAGCTCATTCTGGTCTTGCCGACTTTCTCGGCCATGGGTGCTAATAGGTCGTGGTGAAAGTCCCGCCAAGTTATAGTCGCGCAACCTTGTCGCACTTATCCGAGCTTGAGACATTCCAAAATCAGCGCTCAGTGAGTTGCGAGCACTCTCGATGGCACGAACATCCTCTGGGCGAATAGAGTGAGATCTCAATGCCCGGTCGAATTCAGTAATGGGAAGCGAGGCAGATCGTTTAGACTCCGCGCCTGGGAATGGCCGACTCCGTGATCTAGGAGCTGATCTGTCTCCGCGGCTTAAACTGGGCACCGAATCCCGGCCATCCTCGCCAGTTGATCGGCGATAAATCCCAGGGTGTATGGGTGCCGACCCGGCTTCTGATTCGGTTCCAACAATACTGTCGTCGTTGGATTTCTTCTTCCGATTGAAGATTTTACCCAAGGCACCACGAAGAGTTGACTGTTTTCGCTGAGGACGTTCCCTGTCCCTGGTGTCCGCACTAACAAAAGAATGCCTCGCATTATTAGGTTCGGCTTTTTGCAATCGGCTCGTTGTACCGGTGTGCCGAGCATGTAATGACGACCTCGGTTCTTCCCTGAAGGTCTGAGGTCCATTCCGTCGAGGTTCTGGGAAAGTAGGTGATCTGAAGTCGTTGTGCGATAGTGTGGGCTCGTTGTAAGATTCTTTGAATTCACCTTGAACAGGTGTGGCTATGTTGGTGCCTGGGTTACGAATTGGGAACTCGTCGTCTAAAGAAGTCGAAATTGGGACAGGTCCTGATATCCTGCCGCGGATATTAGACTGCTGAGTATCAACAGGCTGAGCACTGGAAGCTGATTTCCATGGTTTCTTCATCGTGTGAAGCCTGATGCAGGAAGACAATATGTGGATCGGAGGGAGAAGTGGAAATGTAATAAAACGGTCTTGAGTGATAGACAGTAAGAGAATGGAATATAGAAGTAAAAGTGGTCAGATATAGATAGATGACATGCGCTGGCGCATAGTCTTCGGAGTGCTGGTCAAACAAGGTCGATCCGTGCACGCATCTATACCTGGGCAGCCTGGCCTATCATGCGGTTGGCGAGCTTGAAGATTGACGTCAAGGGCCAAACAAGAGACGGCGTGAAACTGCCAAACGAGTGAGGAGAAGATAATATGTTAACAGTTTATGGCATTGCGGGAAAAGTCGCCCTTGCCGTCCAAAAAGGGCGAGCAGAAATCCAGAGGAAGAATGACAGGAGGAGAGGGTTTGAAACAAATACACACGGGCTTTGTGGTCCGGGTGGGTGGGCGACTGGCACCTATTAATGTCGGGTCAGCAGGATAGACGTGCGACGCACGCCATGCGAAACCGCGCTTGAGCCTACGGGACAGGGACTATTTGCGGGTTCTTGAAGCGCGACGAGACGTTCAATGCCACGCTGGATAACAAGGAGGGAGGGATGAAAGGGGGTCCTGTAAGGCATGCTCAAGCTGACAAGGGGCCGGGCCTGACGGGGGGTGATGGTACAGTTTGATCGAAGCAGGCCATGCATATTTTCCGGTTGCACCTATATCTCGAGCGGTGAAGAGGAGAGGATCAAAGCGATGGTGCACAATGGATTCAATGCTCAGAAGGCCAACATACAGATAACGTGGAGCCATAGAGGAGCAGTTTGAGGAGGCTTACAGAGAGAGCTTGCCATGTGTCGCGTCTAGTCCCAGTTAGCGGAATTGATCCCAATAACTCATTAGTGCTGCTGTTATTGAGGACAGGGGTCGTTCAATTGCGCCTGGCGTTGCACGTTGCACACACTTTGAGACCCTTGTCGAGTGGGTGGACGAAGCAGAAACCAGAATGACAGACTTGGAGTCGGGTCGACGCACCGCACCGCACAGAACCCTGGACATAAATGACATTTCAGTTGAAGCCAAGTCCAGGTCAGACAAGGGTTCTGCTTCAAGATCGAAACGCACGAGCCATAAAGCCTCTTGTTGCCAAGAACCAGTTCTTGATTTCGTTTGTATTTGATTTGATTGACAAGGGAGGCAGGCAACTCGACTTGACTCGACTAAACGGTCTTTGATAGAGGCTTCAACGGTCCGGGATCTGAGTATCTTGCCTCGTGGCTCGAGGCCGGGAGCAGGCCATTCCGGGGCATTGTTGAGACAGGGCTCCCTGCATGTTTCTCTTGTCAGCTGTGATACGTATCTGCAGAGAAGACACAGCAGAGCAGAATTGGGCATAGAGGGATGTAGGCAGGTTACATACATAGAGTAATAAGTCAATGTGTGGGTTGCAAGACTGCCCGCCTACCAAGTCGTGATTTAATCAGTATTGGAGTGGCACGCGCCGCCTCCAAATAAGGTGTCGTCTTAGTTCAGGTATGGTGGAAATAAATGCTGTCAAGATTAATGAACATGGCGTTTTAGGATGAATAAGCGTAGAATCTAAGGTGAATCTTGTGTTAATTTCCGTTACAGATCGAGGCACTTTCCTTGAAGGTACCTCCTTCGTTGTCACTTGACAGATAACTGCTCGTATTTATGTATGTATGTACATTAGGAAGGCACCCTTACAGCTGAGACCGCCCATATTGGGTAAACTGAAATTCATTTATGCAAGATGCCTCAGGTTTTTAGTACCTTCAACCTACTGACCTACCTGATAGATACTTGTCTTTCTCTCACATCACCAACATGGTCCGACAACTTCTATAATGGAACCATCCTCAGCTTTGATATTATTGAATTGAATGATGCTTGTTGCTAGGATTTCTACTTAACTAGATATAGGATTTATAGAAATATATTGCGCTATACCTAATTAAACTTTTTTAGTTAAGTAATTTAG
>JABFFJ010000542.1:0-14502 GCA_013623715.1 Fusarium verrucosum | reverse complement strand
TCTTAGGGAAAAGGTATCCACAGGGCGTGGCCAATTTATTAAAATAATACAGTAGTTTAACGCCCACAGCATGATTTGTGGACCGGTGATTTGACTGATGCCCCTAAGCTTAACACTAGAGCCTGTGGAGAGACGTGCTGAATATCTAGAAGAACTGGAAGACGATAGGACCGATGTTTCCAAGCCACAATTATTGTTTCCGAACGTAGTGATAGCCAGCGACAGTATTGAGATCAACAGCATTCAAAGGGGTATTCAGAAATTTTATGGGTGCTGTCTTCAAATTAAACACAGCCTACTTCAATTATATTCCAGAAACACTTGCGAAACAAACATGAAGAGTCACTAATGCCATCTGAACCTAGCATAGGAGCAATCATCTATTATCTATACCATTTTGGCAAAGGATAAGCGTTTTCAGCATCAATAGTCCCCTGAGCTTAGGATGTCCAGTATTTCCGGTCCCAAGCTCGCAGTTGCGTTATAAATTGACACATGGAGGAGTTCAGTACTATCCAAACATAACTTCGCCAGTAAGGTATTGCAATCAAACAAAAGTAAAAGAAAAGAAAATAGGTACAGCCGAATGGCGTCAATCTCAGTACTGTACCATAGAGTCAACAAAAAGAATGATCACGCTGGGGATCGAACCCAGAATCTTCTGATTCGTAGTCAGACGCCTTGCCATTGGGCCACGCGACCGGATTATTTGTTATGCCCGGTTCCGCAATTCCTCACCAGATGGCTCTCAAAATCGCGTTCTCACGATTCAACCTCGTCGTGTAGGATTGGCAGAATTTGACAAGAGATCTTTGATCGTAGAGGCTTTCAATACTTTGGTACAGCATTCCTTATGATGGTGTAATGCAAGTCGTGATTTCACCAACCACTTGAATTGCGACCAACCACTTGAATTGCGCCACGGTCTTTATGAAAAAGCAAGCATAGGATGAAACCCAAAACGTTTCAAGGCAAGTGGAATGATAATCAAATCACATGTTCTGTTGTCAGCTTAAAACGCGGGAATTCCACCAACCTCTGACAAACATCATCCCTTCATTGTCCATCACCATGACCAACAAACGCCAGAGCAAACGCAAACAGAAATCTAAAGAAAAAGAACTCGAGGATGAGCGTGCCCTAGAGTACTTCAGACAGGAGCTCGCGGGCGAGACGAGACAAGTCAACAAGATCAAAGAAGTTCTCGCCAGAGCAACAGTTCTCGACACATCAGTGCATTATACACCCGCTCCTCTGAAAAGTCTTTGCAATAGACTTTTCAAGCTATGGTCAACCGAACACGTAAACCACCTCACTGAGCCGGGTTGCCCAACGAAATACATCGAGTTCTATGATGTAGACATAGTCAGAAGTAGCATGAGACCCAGGGGTAGCATCAACGGACACATCTATCTACTCGCAGAGGCAAAGTTTCATGTGGCTTACTTCACCCCGCCAACGTATCCCAGCCTCGAATTCCACCGACTATCGTCTGCATATGGGGGTTCGACGGTGGATATTCAGTTTTTTGACGACAACCACTTGACTCTCGAGATTAGTCGAAATCTGGTCCTTGGACGTCAAGATAAGGACATAGCTGCAGATGTACCGCCTATAATCACTTACTATGGTATCTGCGAGGACTTCATGTGGAACAGGGGCAGGCGGCAGTCAGAGAAGAATGAGAAGAATGAGCGACGTCGTTCAGCATCGCCCAGGTAATCGTTCTAGTTTTGGAGTGGAGGAGCTGCCTCAACTAGGCGATATCGACACGTTCAATCAAGGTTACAGAAACCATGTTGGCTCTAAGAGGAGTTTGAGTAGTGGTATTAAATTATGGAATCAACAAGGTGATTAAATAGTTTCAAGAAAAGATAATCCTGCGCCCAAATATCGGGACACAAATATCCCCATTCCTGAGATCAACACTGTCGTGCACTTACAAGAGGCTGCAATTACCACTTGGAGGGACTAGAGCCTTGTCGGCAAAAGGATCATCGCATGCGTCGTCCGCCTTTATAAACTCAATTGTGTTTTGGAGTTCATCCGCACGCTTAATGCCATAAGCCTCTTCGATAAAGGCAAAGATGAGATCCAGTCCAGAAGTGACCTGTTGAATTCCTATTAGTACGCCAAAAGCACCAGAAAAGGACACTTACACCTGATGAAGTCCAGATGTTGCCATCAACAGTCCATCTTGCGGGGGAAACCCACTCAACATCGGGTCCCATGGCTGTAACCATCTTCCAGGCTCTTTTATTGGTCGTTGCCCTCTTCCCATCTAATACCCCTGCTCTAGCGGCGATTCCCGACCCCGTGCAGATCGTGATCAAATATTTCAAGCTGGGGTATGTCTTCTTGACAAACTCAATCACTTCATCCATATCATTCATGATGGCGCCGTATCCACCAGGAACAAGCAGGACTTCGATATCCTTGGGTGGATCATCATATGTATGGGTAGGATTAACAGAGAACGAGAATGAAGAGTTTGCTTTGTTTTGAGAAGGATTCGCAGGCTTAACCCAAACGGGGTCAAGTGTTGGTGCAATGAAGGAGAGGTTGAGTTGAAAGGTCAAGGACATATACCAAAGAGGATTCAGAGGTCCAAAAACGTCGATACTGTCAAAGGCGTCAAAGAGAGTGACGGCCCAGTTCTTGGGAGGATCCGTCTTTTTGGCAGAGGGCGAAGCATGAGCTCCGATACTGCCGCCAAGGGCTAAAAGAATGGAACAAGTTGAGAATTTCATAGTGACAGTGGTGTTACTTGTTGAGGAATTCGTAGACAGAGAAATCTAGGAACGGCCTCAAATACATTCCTGCGCTGGTACATTGTAAGCACTATTACCCCGTATCTCAGAAAGGACTTATTTTTGGGAATTTTAGGATCGGCAACGTGCGGTAAGGAATCGCATGATTTCATTAAGCCACTCAGACGTGAATGGCCAGGATATACGTGCTTATACGAGGTAAGTAAGCCGCAGGGCGACCCTAGTTCTGCAGGGCAGATTCACAATCTCCATGTTGCAAAACTATTGGCTTTTAAATGCGTTTATTGGCTTAAATAGTTTCAGCTACAAGGAAAAGTTCAAGGATGTTGCACGTCCAGGCCAAAGTGTCGGGTAAGCATTGTCTTGATAATGCAGCGTATCCTCGTGTTCCCCCAGCGCTTACTGTGTCATTGCTAGGTACGACAATATGGACCCTCAATATTCCGATAGCTGAATTGTTTTGCCAGCGGAGCAAAGATCTGTCGGTTCGTATGACATTTTGTCCACCGGCCCTCAGGCTATTTTATCGGAACTTTTTTCATTCAAACGCGACGGCGAGTCCGATTATGTAACTAAAACATTTCATCACAATAAGCGACCAGGAAACGTGGTCGAGAGTGAGGTGACAAATCACGACTCAGCTTACACCGCTAATGCACTCGAAGATGTTGAAGTTACGAACTAGAAAAGTAACCCTGGTCTCGGAAATTCCCTAAAGTGAGGACTATGTTAGGCAAAGTCTACATGGTGCACTTTTAGTGGCTGTTAGCAGGAGTGCTCTATTGTATTCTCAGCATCGTGACCCTCGTGATGCTAGCGGCTGTTCTTAGGAAGTGAGATGGAGAACCTCTGCCCAGATGGCCATCCAGTACCACCCTCGATATCGCCAGAGCCCCTTTGTCCATTATCCGCAGAGTTGCTTTATTGGTCCCAGTGGAAGAGGGCTTAGCACAAGCAAAGTGGTCTTGGTTTAAGAAGAAGCCATGTCCACTCCGGATTTTGAGTCGTTTGACAAAGCATCTAGAGGCCCCAGTTCAGCACGTTCTCTGTACGTCATGCAAGCCAGTAAGTCATCCGCGCATCGTTGCAGCACCATCTTATTTGGTTTATCCTTCAACTCAGAATATATCCAATGTCGCATTCAGACATTTCGAACCACGTTGACGTAGGTTCAATCACACCCATGCATCAGAGGTAGCCTCCCACGTTATGATAAGACGTATAGGTTCGATAGGAATATAAATGAGGTCTATTGACACTATCCAGACTGACCATAATAAAAGAATAAATGCAAAAAGGAAATCTTGATGAGACTGGGACTCGAACCCAGGAGGATTGCTCCACCAGGAATTGGTGTTAAGGTTGACCTTAACCTGGCGCCATAACCAACTCGGCCATCTCACCCAAGCTAGTGCTGATGAATCGGCGAGTTCGTATCGGTATCTATGTCGCCACCTAGAATCTACCTGCTGTATCCTACATAACCTGGACCTCATTCTTGACCAGTTCCATGATTCTCGAGGACATAATCAACATCCTTATCTCCACGACCAGACAAGTTGACAAGAATTCGCTCAGAGGGAGAACGCTGCGCTGCCAATCGTATAGCAAAAGCCACAGCATGCGCACTCTCCAGAGCAATAATAATCCCCTCGCTTTTCGCCATGCGGAAGAATGTGCGAATAACCTCGTCGTTCCCAACAGTTGTCACAGATATCCGCCCAGCTTCGTGAAGCATCGCCATCTCAGGCCCAATACCCGGGTAGACCAGCCCTGAAGCCACAGATGAGACTTGAGCAGGAATACCTTCGTCTTGTTGAAGCACGAGCGTCTTGGCGCCGTGCAGAGTTCCCATTTTGCCGTATGATAGTGTCGCTGCGTGTTCGCCGAGCTGGGCAGATCTTCCCAGTGGCTCGACTGCATGAAGCTGGACATTCGTATCGTCAATGAATGAAGAGAACATTCCCATGGCATTGGAGCCACCAGCGACACATGCGACGATATGATCGGGTAGTTCACCATCAGTCATGGCGAGAAACTGCTCTCGTGATTCTTTGCCAATCACAGATTGAAAGTCTCTCACAATCAATGGAAAAGGATGGGGCCCAATAGCCGAACCGATTGCATACAAGGCATGCTCCTTCTGCTCAACATACGCATTGAAAGCCGAGTCGCTGGCTTCTTTCAGGGCAGACTGGCCCTCAGTAGCTGCCACAACTCTCGCACCAAGAAGTTGCATGCGACCAACGTTGGACTTTTGCTTCTCGGTATCAACTGCGCCCATATGAATCTCACAATCAAGACCGAAATACGCTGCTGCAGTTGCGAGTGCAACGCCGTGTTGACCTGCTCCCGTTTCAGCGATGAGCTTCGTCTTGCCCATCGCTTTGGCGAGAAGAGCGAAGCCGACACAATGGTTGATCTTGTGTGCGCCTGTGTGGTTTAGATCTTCGCGTTTGACGTAGATCTGAGCACCGCCGATTTCTCGGGATATGTTTTCGAGATGGTGGATTGGCGTTGGACGGCCTTGGAGACCGATGCGTACTTTGTTGAGGGTTTGGTGGAAGTCTGGTGACTGGCGGAGCTTTTGATACTTGGTGGCTAGTTCCTCAAGAGCCTGATGAGCTTCGGCAGGATAGAAGTTACCGCCGAATTGACCGAAGTAGCCATTATGGTCAGGGTAGGTTTTAGAGTGAGGCTGGTGAATATTGCTCATGATGACTTGCTATGATGGTTATAGAGTCGTTGGTAAATTAGAGAAAGGAGAATATGTTGATTGAAACCAATAGTATCCGTTTCATCCAAGGTAAAGAAATCATAATGACTTAATATATGTATTTTCTGCGATCGGGAATTATAGAGAGGGGTTCATCTTTAGGGCGCAGTCTGACACGTAGGGTGCAACTTGACATGAAGGATGCAAACTAGTGGCATCGCTATCCCGCTACATCCAAATATTGTGACTTTGATTCGTATCTATAATCTAGACAACTCAGGAAATAAAATCCTTGATTGCGTTGACAAAGTATGTCTCGTTTTCCAAATACATAACATGCCCCGCGTCAGGCACTGTTACAACTTCAAAATCACCCTCAATACCCTTCTCCTGCGCCGTTTCGACTACTATATCCCTCATCATATCCATAAGAGGGTTGATATGCGCATCATTCTCTCCCTTGACAAACAAAATCTTGTTACAACTCGTCAAAAGCTCAGGAACAAGCGGTCGCATATCAAATCGCTTGTTCTTCTGCAGTGTCATCATGGCGCGAAACCCATCCAGGCTCAAAGTCGAACCAGCAAGTTTGAGCCTGTCCGGATTCTTGTCGAGCCACTCCTTGCTTGCCCAACCGTTGTGCATGTGCCGAATTACATTGGCTGTTGTGTCATCCTTTTCAGCCTCGGCGCGCATCTTGTCCAATCTTTCGAGTGGCATCGTGCCAAGAGCAGCAAAGGATGCGGGTGGACAACCACAGTAGACCAAATGCTGGATCAAATTTGGATGACGGCGTGCGAGGTAGACTCCGCTGGCTGCACCAAGGGATACGCCAACCCAGGCACGAATGCTGTCGATTTGTAAGACGCGTAGGAGCTCGTCCACGTCATCGATCATTTCTTCAATTTCAACGTTATTGACGTCTTTGACTGGGCTGCTTTGTCCGTGACCGGGATGATCATAGTTGAGGACACGGAAGCCTTGAGAGGCGAGTCGTTGCGCGACTGGCTCATACAGAGTGGTATCAGCACCGAAGGTGTTGGACAGGACAATCCATGGGCCGTTTGGTGAGTTTTGCGAGATGGTGTAAGATATCTTGCGGTCTGTGGGGAGGACAGCGCATTTTATGATACCCTGGGCGGAAGTCATTCTGTTTTACACAACAAGTGGTGATCGGGATGATGGGATAATCTCTGCGGTTCCTTGATTGACTATATGAGTTTGAGATAGATGATCAAAGGAGAGCCAGAAACATGCAGCTAAATAGCCGGAGGATTGTTCTTTGCCGGATAGTTCGGCTTATGGGTTGGTAGTTACAGATGTATCCGGAGTGATTCCAAATGTGTCCGAGGGATAAGCTGATGATGGTTCTCTAGCCAGCACATAACGTCATTATTGATTCTACTAGTAATTCTTGGTGTAAAGTCCGATATCCGTGAGACTGAGCCAGTGAACCACGCTACTATTCATCCACGTCGCCATGAAAGCCCATGTCAAGTCTATCATTTATCGGTGCACTATATAACTCAGACACTGACTAGGCATCCCCGCAAATAATCCTCTACAAGGCTTGCATCCGACAGAGGCGCCATCATACCAATATAGCCATCAGGTCTCACAACAGAAACAACTCCATCATCCTTGGACACACCCAAAACTTCATACACATCCTCCTTCTTTGCAATTCCATATGTTCGCATCTCGGCAAATGTCTTGACTTCTGAAGGCAGATCAGTCCACTCAAATCGCGACGTGAGCGGATTCATCACAACAAGATTTATGGTGTCTTTCGGGAACTTTTTAATGGTTTCGATGGATGACTGTAACGCTGCTTGTGAAGTGCCGGATTTGTCGAGTAGGTCGTTGCCTGTAAAGACAAGGATGTAATAGCGGCCGGTGGGTGGCATTTCTATCAATCAAGTTAGACAATCAATGTTCAATCTTGTCATTAAAAGCCATATAACATACCGTCTTGAAGGTGACGAGTGTTGGCATCGGCATAACGCTTCACCTTGACATCAAGGAGTCTCCTTCCTGGTGTCAACGCTCCAGCAAATGGATCTCCACGAAACAAACCATCCTTGAAACTCAAGGCTCTTACGAGTTTACTCTCTTTGTACTGTAGTCCACAACCGCTTGTAAAGCCGCTCCCCTCACTGAAGACTCGAAGGAACTGTTCGTGGGTCAGACCAGAAGTCTCGGCATCTGCTGAACCAATGCGCCCAGAAAACATGTGTGAGAACTGGGCGTCGAACTCGATGAGTTGACGAGCGACATCGACGCGTTCATCAGAGAAGGTCTCGAGTACAGGGTCTGCTGATCCAGATGGAATAGGAGGAGTGAGGCCGTTGAGGTTGTGGATGAGTTTCCATGCCAAGTTGTACGAGTCCATCATGGAAACATTCATTCCCTGTCCGGCCTTGGGGCTATGAGTATGGCATGCTGTCTCACGTTAGAATCAAGTAGTTATAAAGGAAGGTGTGCAAGTAGTCTTACCATCACCAACAATAAACACCCTGTCCAAGCCATCAGAAGTCCTAGCAGAGAATCTAGGAGCCATGCGCTGACCAATCTGATACGCAGCCCACCAATCTGGCTCCGTACCATCCTTGATCTTAATCTCATAAGGCTCAAACACAGCTCTCGCCTGCTCAAAGATATACTCCAAAGTGACCGCACCACGTCTTTTCTTATCAGCCGACCTCTTGTCTGTCCCGGCATCTGAACTCGTATCCACCTCCCCAGCAACCTGTACATAAAGACGAGTGAGATACTCGCCCGTCGAAATCTGCTCCCTGGGAATGATCATGACAGAGCCTGCATCTGAATGCACGGCGCTGCGCTTTCGAATATCGGGAAAGTTTGTGTCTGCGACAAAATCGCATACGCCCCAGATATGATCTGTCGTTTCGCCCTCGAGCTCAAGGCCCATGCATTTTCGGACTAGTGATCGTGCACCGTCTGCGCCTATGAGGTACTTGGTGTGAACAGAGCCTTGCCTTTTTGTTCCATCCGGAAGATCCTCTTCATATTTGACAAGGATGGGAAACTCGGGGTTGGTATCGTCGATTGTATACTCGAGGAAACTATGCGATCTTCGAATTGTGTTCTTTCCTGCATAGAGGTGAAGGTTTTCCTCCAGGACTCGTTCAATGCGACCTTGATGGATGGTAACCTCGAATGGAAAACGAGCTGGGACGTTTACATCGGGGGCGAAGCTGGTCCGTTCAATTCCTTTCGTCTGAGAGCCGTTGCCATTTGCAGAGCCACCTGAGCCTATGGGGTTCCAGAATGCAACCTCTTCCATATGACAGCCTTCACTAATAACCTCATTCGCTATCCCAAGGCTTTGAAACACCTCAAGAGTTCGCGGTTGGAGTCCATCTGCTTGGCCGGCTTTCAGTGTGCCGGGCTTGGAGTCAAGACAGAGGAGCGAAGATTCTGTCAAGCCATATCTTGCCAGCAGTAAAGTGAGAAACAGGCCGCTCGGTCCAGCCTGGAATCAATATGTAAGTGATGAATTATCCCCATTGGTAGTTGTGACTTACGCCTATGACAACAACCTCACGGTGGTCTCCTGAGAGATTTGTGTAATCTGGCCGCTGAGAGAGTCTTGGCAACGGGAGTGTACGCGATGGAAGGATTCTAAGATCCCTTGAGGAATTGAAATCTTCTTGAAAGACAGGCATGGTGGAGTTCTTTTCAGTAAGCTTAACTGGTTCTCAGTAAGAAAAAGAAACGTGGTTCATGCAAGCTTTCATGCTTAAGAAGATATTGGGTACGTTGCACCGCTTTTCTCGGTACGACTCTTTCCGGCAATATCCCCGGTCTTCCAGCCCCGGTCTTCCAGCTTCGGATCTTTACTTGGCAGTTTTGAATCCAACTGCCGATCTTGCGGGGTCAAAAACCTCCTTTTTTTCTTCTTCAATTCTCCGGAAAACCGGAAATTCACATCATGACAGGTTCCGGATCTCTTAGTCGTCGCAACTTACCTCGCGCGTCTCATGCGTGTCAGCGATGCCGTGCGAAAAAGGCAAAGTGTGATCAGCGACACCCTTGTGGAAATTGTGTTAGGCATGAGTGTGAGTGTACGTATGGACTTCGAAGAAAGAATGGTCGGGATAGGAATGTCTCGATTCAGAGCCATCATGAATCGTCACCTGTTTTGTCTTCTCGGAGTAGTCGAGATAAGACGGCTCAACGAAGTGGGCCTTTGGAATCGGTTACATCGGGTCGTTTAGGTACAGTAATCCAACCCCACGGTTTCGAAATGAGTATCCCTGACTTCCATGTTCTAGATGATGGCGATGTAGTAGGTGATATCAACCAACACACCCACGGGACCGAATTCTATGGTACCTCGTCCAATTTTGTGCTTCTCAACCAGTTCTTTGTATACGCCCAGAAGAATCTGCCACCAGGCCACCCAAACTCTAGTACGGATGCCCTGTTTCAAGGCAGTGGTGCCGAGGGGGATACTCCAAGAAGCGATCTGTCATCTCGACCACCAATTTCAATAGTCAATCTGCTTTCTGATAGAGGAGTATTAGATCCATCCTCAAGACCGAAAACGCCCCCAGCTGCAGAACTCCGAGATGATATTCCCGATCGTTTAACCCTGGACACAAGGGACGCAACTGGGGGCCTTGATGATTCTTGTGAACATGGCCCTTCCTTAGTCGCTATTCGGAGTGTAACATCCACCGCGGATACTTCTCTTACATCCGCAAAGCAACGGCTTGAACGAGAGTACGTCCGGCAATTCTTCAACAACCTACATCACCTCCACCCAATGCTCAATCCCATTGGCTTCATGGCAAGATGCGAAGAGCATGTATGGGCTGAATCGGCCTCACTTGAGAACAAAATAAGCCAAAGGCATTTCTTTGCCCTGTATCACATCGTGGTGGCTGTAGGAGCAATCGTCGCTGGCTCTTGTATAACCCAAGACTTTGAACGAGACATTAATATCTGTATGAAACAGCCACCACAGGGTCAAGACTTCAACCCGTCGTTGCTGAGTCACGAGCTTTCAAAAAAGTACTTTCGAAAGTCAAGGGTATTGCTTGGAGACGTTTTTGAGGTTTGCTCATTGGAGAGCGCCCAAACACTCCTTCTCATGGTATGTGACACATCTCGGCATAACCTACTTTGACTGAGCTAATAGATGAAGTCTTTATACTGCCAAAACTCTCTCAAGCCTCACGCATGTTATATGTACTGCGGTCACGCGGTCCGCACAGCTCTCGCCATCGGAATCGCAAGAGAGTGCCTGTCAAACTCCACCGAGGACCGTAAGGCTGCACGAAGAACGTGGTGGTGTATTTACTCTCATGAAATAGACATGAGCTGTAGTGCAGGTCGTCGCGACAGTCTCGGCAAGCCTCGGAATTACCAAATCGACCTGCCACGTATTAGAAATCAAGACGCTGCTATATCAAACCAAAAAGATGTCGAAAATTGCAGCGTGGCTATGATCAACGAGATGGTGCATTTTGCGGCCATCCTTAGACGCATCTCGAAGGAATTGTACTACGATTCAAAGGGCTTAACACTACTTCAGAAGTCAGCAGTTGCAAAAGAGCTTGATAGACTGCTTGATGACTGGAAAGCACGGCTGCCGATGTATCTCGACTTTACGTCGGTCTCCTTTCGAGAGCAAGAGTGGGCAGCTAAGCAAAAGCTTGTACTTCACCTGAGATACCTCAACGCAAGGATCATTCTTCATCGTCCATTTCTCGAAGAGCCCATGGGCAGAATCGAAACATACATCCATGCTGAGGTTTGTCTCGATGCAGCTCGAAAGACTATCCGCGTCATGTACGATGCTTACGCAAACCGACACTATTTCCGCACATGGTGGTATAACTCTACATACACCTTGTACGCCGGGATGATTGTTCTTTACATCATCATGCTTGGTCCAACGGCTGTTCCAGCAGACGAGCTGCTCGCTGATGCTGTCAAGGCGCATGATATTCTTCAATCAATGGAGGAAGCAACTGTAGCTCGACGAAGTGCAGGTTTGATACAGGAAGGGCTGGAGGTGGCGCGGGCCTGTGTTCAACGACAGCAGAATAGACTGGAGGGCATTTCTCAGCAGCAGGAGTTTGACGAATCGCGGGGTCAGTTAGACTTGAACAATATTGCGAGCCAACTTTCGAATGCTGTTTCTGGACAAGATCATGCATTATTGGCTTCAATCATCGATCCTAATCTGCTGCAGGATTTTATGGCAGCAGACCAGGACGCGCTTGGAATGGGGTTTGAGATGCCATCAATGGAGGGTTTGTATGGCGAAGGACTGAATGTCGATGCCATGTCAATGGTGCTCTGACTTAAATGTAATGAGGTTGTATACATGATTGCGTAAGCGTGTGTTTTGTTGTTTTCCAATGCTCTTTTCCATCCAATCCCCCAAGACAGCTTAAGTTCTGAAGTGAGCCGTATTTAAATTGACCCTGTTTCTTATTCATCCCAGACGGTAGCTACCACGGGTCCTGTGAGGTCTAGCTGTGCTAGCTTACCGCCCTCTGCTTCTGAAATGATCTTTCCAGACTTGACATCGCGTTTCCAGATCACAACAGTCTGGTTAACCTGATGACCAACCGCAATCATGTCACCAGCCTTGTTGAAGGAGAACTGGCGTGGGAGCCAGCCACCAGATGGCGTGGCCTGTACACGACTCAGAGTACCATCGTCATTGATCCTGAATGTAGTGAGAGTATCCGAGGGGCCAGATCCTAATTTGGGAGAGTTGGCAAAAGACTTCTCTCGGTTGGTAACGATGAGGAATCGCTGATCGGGCTTCATTGAAAGTTAGCAGATTACTCAAGATACGAGTCAAAGGATACACTTACGCTCATGGCGATTTCACTGATAGGAGCCGTGTTGGGAGGAAAGCTGGCGTCGAGCGATGGAATCTCAAAGACCTTGGTGAACGAAAGACCAGTACGACTGTACTTTACACGGTAGGAGTACACCTTCTGATCGAGTTCACCGTCGAAAATGAAGAACGTTTCACCATTTTTCATGACTTTGAAAAATCCATGGCGCGGTCCAGAACCACTTGGAGCTTTCAAGCTTCCCACCTCGGCAATGGGAGCAAGATTCTTCTGGTCAAAGGTAAAGACACGACAAACGTCCGTACCGAGATCCGGCGTGATGACGTACTTTCCAGTAGGATCTGGAATGACATGGTGAAGATGGCTCGCTTCTTGTCGGTCTGCGATGGGTCCAATTCGAGTGGCATTTGTAGCAACTTGTCGCAATGGTCCAGTTCCTGGGAGAGCGCCTTTGTCGCCTAGAGCGAAGATGGCTGCTATACCCGGAGTGCTACGATATGTCAGTCATGTGTCACTGCTATCAATGGATATCACTTACTATGAAGCACTGAAGTAACCGCGTTTTCCATTTGAACCGGTGACAACCTCACCAGCAACGCCACCCAAAGGCGCGTTCACCCGCGCAACACGCTTCAGAGCGCCTTTTTCTCCGATGGTGAAAGAGTTCAACGATCCAGATGATGAGAATGAGCCACCTCGTTCGAGACAGTAGAGCACATTGTTGGACTTGTCGAGGGTAAGCCAAGAAGGACTGGGTTGACAATCTGGCGATGTTGAGGTGACGGAAAGATCGTAGCCGCCTTGTGATTCGGTGAGACTCAGAGTGCTCAGAGTGCCACCATAGTCGGCTACGAAAAGGTTGACGGCATGAGCAGGCACTGCCAGGGCAGCGAAGCTAAAGAACAAACCGAGGACTTGGCTGTGCATGATGATTTATTTCCGCTAGTGATAAACGCTAGAGATGGAGAGAATGATTCCCCGAGTTTATTTAGGGAAACGGCTCATAATTGTAGGTCTTTCGGAGGACAATCCTCCGGATGCTCGAAGAGTTAATAATCTACGGATATCCCACATTCAAAATCTACCGTATGTACCCCAGGTTGTCCACACTGGAGAATATGTATCCTCCAATAATGTCAGAGCGTTGTAATCGCTTGGCAATCTGACACGTCTGTCTCAATTATCGGTTATTAACTTTCTGTAGATACGACCTTGTATTTAACCTTGAGTTAGTGAAACAACACTAACAAGCACATGGTTTGTTTTCCGTGACGATTTTATCCGTTCTCGGCTTTTCCGATAGTAATTCAGCCTAAAACTTAACTATCCCAAGTATGCTTAAGTGAACGTAGAGCACGATGTTAAAGCAGAAAATAAAGCTATAAGTACATATTTATACGATACTATAATAAGTACTAAGAAATCAAGAGTCGTCAAAGATTACGCAGTAATAGTGCAGAAAAGAATATACTGTTTCTATGTGTCGGGTTGGCTGACAGGGCCCGCACTAAGAAGATCCTCAAACTGTCTTTACAAGGCATACTCTCTATTAATTGGCGGAAATAATCCACAGTGTCCCCTGTTTCTCAATTCCCAACATGTTTCCAATTGATGAGCAAAACCTTAAAACTTAAACAAAAAAAGAAAGAGCCATATATATCCAGAATTGGCAAAAGAAATGATCACGCTGGGGATCGAACCCAGAATCTTCTGATTCGTAGTCAGACGCCTTGCCATTGGGCCACGCGACCTTGTCGATGCTGACTAATACTCAGACATTGAACAATTGCACTCACATTTTTCGTCGCAACGAATCTGGTCGGGAATCGACGGTTACTCCATCTCATTTCTCAGGCATCAGGATTTCCAGAACTCTATATAGTTCTCCAAGTCCAACATATACTCTCCTACAATTTCAGGTTCAACCTGGTTGGTACTTCTAGATATAGGATCAGAGAACACTGTACTCGCCAGACATTCATCATGACATTCCTTGCTAGCTATGCTTGAAGCTGAGACTTATAATATCACGTAATAAAACTGCAATATTATATACTATATTATTTTAATAAATTAGCCACGCCTTATAGATCCTTTTTACCTAAGTCTAGGTTATTAATTAGCTAAAATAGAAATAAGAATTTAATATTTATATTAAATATTAGGATTT
>JABFFJ010000540.1:0-25356 GCA_013623715.1 Fusarium verrucosum | reverse complement strand
TTTATTAAGGTTTAGGGCTTTAAGAGCCTTTTTTTTCTTTAATAAAAATAATAACTTAGCTACTAGTGGTATCCACGAGGCGTGGAGAATTTATTGAGAATTTATGGCAGTCTTGGTATGACCTAAGTCCTTGGGGAACAAGGGAAAGATGACCTCTTCATAGCCGATACTGCGCACCAGAATTCAGTTGCCTCCATACCGCAAATCTGATTGTCACAACTGACAAAGCCAATCGATGGTTTCCAAAGCTAGCCTGCCTAAGCTTATGTGCATTAATCCGCAAATTTGACGCACAGCCGCCTTATACTCGGTGAGACTTACGCCCGCCTACTTGGAAGAGGGACTGGCGTGAAAGAATGCAGAAACATTGCAGCTTGACAGCCTAATGTTGGAATCCCAATATTTACACTTCCTCCAGGACGTCAGACTAACACATAATTACACTTGCTTCCCGGGATTCAATATGACATATCCTTTTTCTCGCTTCCGCCTCGCCGTTGTTGGCAGGTTGGGCAGACATGCAGGCATAGTTCTGGGCAACAATTGGAAACTCCATGACATGAGAATACGCGCTGTTATTGGTCCGTTCTCAGCTCTCTCCACACAGGCGCAGAATGAGAGAAGCCAACGACAGTAGCTATCTAATCGTCAAACTGAGTGACGGGGCATGGCAGACATTGCAGCCTAAAAACAACAGACGTTTTACTCCAGAGACTGACCAAAACAGCTAGCTGATGTTACAAGGCTTAAATAGATACAGTTCCACTTCGTATTCACCAAGTTTCCCCAGCTCAATCTTCTCTAGCGCATAACCATTCTTACCTTGTAAGGCAACCCCTAACGTTTACCAGGGGCTCTACTAAGTGCCTTGACGATGTACTCCTGGAAGTCGGGTCTGCTATCACTCACATCCTGGGCGGAAAGTCACAACTTACAATTCGATGCCCTGGGTTTAGTAACATTTCTAGGGGCGGCAGAGGTCGAAGCTAGCGTCGGCCGTTTGGTGCAAAGTTCCTGGGTGGAGTTTCTACCTCTCCTGGGTGCTTTTGTCATCTCAAGCGACCGGTTCCGAGGGAAACAGCCAGGTTATCGGATGGATAATCTGACTATGGGTATCAGAACTACTGAGCTTGCTGGGTGGTTCTCTCGATGGATGAAAGCACAAGACTTTGATCAAACCCGGAGCATAGTCACCTGGACAGAAGGCCATCAGCCATCACGTTTGGCTAACTTCTGGATCCCGGCTATTGCAATTGGGTCAATTGCGAACGGCTTCCTGATGGTGCTCACCATCCTATCGGGAGACTGGTTTGGCTTTGCTAGTGCCATCTCCATGCTCATATCCGTGGCTGTCAAGCATTTCCTCATCCAACAAAATCGCGCAGGTATCGACCGTCGCATCGACCTAGCAAGGAAAAATGAATTATATGGAACCGGGAACTCCGCAAGAGCTTTTGTTGTTCTTGACGACTCTAAAATAATCACGATCCAAGCTCCAGACTATTTTATGGGAGGCGTTTTTACCCGACAACCTGACATTCCAAATCCACGATTGTACGCCTTGTCGCGCTGGCTGGGTTGGTTTGCCTTTGCTATTCACATTCTTACTATCGGATCAGCAGCGCTACATACCCAGATATATACTGTTCTTCTTCTGATATCAGCAACCATACTGACAGCTTACAAATTTGGTTGTGAAGATTCCAAGATCAGTGCATTCTTGACTGCGCCCTCCGAGCATAACGAATGCACGCGAACATGCTGGATCAGCTCTAACATCCAAGCCGAGGTCTCTATTCACCCAAAGAACCTCTCCTATTGGCCGAACTGGGTCAGAGAAAATGCTACGAATAAAAGATCAAGCGATAGAAAAGGAATTATATCAGAAGAAGTTGATATGCAGAATATTAGCTCGGACGGGATTAAGGATAGTTCCAACAACTCAGAAGCAAGACTATCTAGTCCCTATCACCCCGGGATATACCATTCAGATCTTGGATCTCCGAGAGCTGAGAAAGAGGGCAGGGTGCCGAGGCAGAACTTAACGAAAATGGATCCACAGACACCCACAATATACCAACTACCGCTTGACAAGAGTTCAATGTTAAAATGCCCTCCTTCTTCAGAGCATTACATGTCCGAAGGACGACAGGATCTTTTTATATGGTCAGAACTTTCAGTTTCAGAGTTTAAATTTCTAGATTGCTTGGGTTCGATTCCTCATAATGAGGCTTGGAGAGAGATATACAGAAGGAAGAAGGAATATTTTTCGCAAATCAAAATGACCCAGCATACAGATGAGACGGGTTCAAGGAACAAGGACAGAAATGGGAATCGTGTCTTGGGGTCTGACCCGGCACATTTTTGTTGATTGATGGGCCATGAATAAATGGCATACATGTTCCTGTCACTTTTGAAATAGTTTACATACAACTTTACATCCCTCAACGTGAAGAGAGGCTAGCATCTAATTCCCTCCGACACTAGGACCACACTCTTTGGAGTCTCAGTCTTTTCAAGACAAGTAGGATCTTGCCGAAAAATGTCAGCCTGGACCACATCTTTCACAACCCATAAAACGCTTCGCTCGATAACTATAGCATGGTCGTGCTGCTCCTGGCCCAAATCCATCACCCGGGACAAATATCGTAGAATACAGCTCAGTCTTTCTGTCTGCGTTTCATATGATGTCGAATTCAGTTCGCCAATGCCTTGGGTGAGCATAGCTGGCATGTATGTTGGTTGAACAGCGGGAACTGCAAGTGAGCCATCGATATTGAGAGAGCTGATGAGCGAGTGCTTGGTCCTATTGTCCAGGTTCTCCCATGTCTCCAGATACAGCTCTGCCTTTTTCAACTCGGCGATGCCTCCCATGCATAATAATCTCAACAGCGCTCGATGCTCTGGACGCTCGACACTAAGTAGTTTGAGGCCTTGTTTATGGAGCATCTCACCTCGCCGTGTTAAGATAACGTCGTATGCGTCGCGCAGCCCTGTTTCATGTGAAATGACTTGTATTGATACCTCAAATACATCATGATAGGCTTTAGCGATCGGTTCGATAAGTTTCTTGGCGCATGTCCAGTCCTCGTGGCCAGCTGCGCCAGCAATATCCAGCAACTGCTGTATGAAATGAAATCTGAACTCATCGATATGACCGTCCATCAGCAATAAGCTCGACAGGCAGGCTGGCGCATTTTCTGCCTGTGCAAGCTGGCCTGGGTTAAACTCGGTAGCGAGTTGCATACCACGCATAATTTCATCCTTATGACGTTGTGCCAGGCGCTCAAAGGAAGGGACCAGACCAGCCTTGACAGCTTCGAAGAGAATTATATCATGATTAAGGTTCGAGATGTCCGTTCCCATCTTATTAAGATAGTCCTTTGCAAGCTGGGGATCTTTTCCAAGGTCATTGATGACAATATACGTCAGCAGAGCGTAGAGGTCTGATGGGTCCTGCAGCCTAGGCATGAAAAGGTCCCGTAGCCACCTGAACAAAGGTTTGGAAATGGCGACCTTTGAAGCTTGGGTCCCTCTGAAAAGTTCGTAGTTATCCCAGTATATCCATCGCAGAGAAAGCACGCTGACGAGGGTTCTGTTGACCTCGTCGTACTGTGCTCCGTAGAGAATCTCTGATGGAGACGGTCCGGCTGGCATTGACCCGTCCTTTTTTCGGATAGAGTACGCGCGCGTGAGGCGATTCAGATCCTCAAAGAATTCACGATGTATTTGGCGAAGGAGCTCTGTATCGCC
The DNA here is from genome assembly GCA_013623715.1 of Fusarium verrucosum. Lineage (NCBI taxonomy): Eukaryota > Fungi > Ascomycota > Sordariomycetes > Hypocreales > Nectriaceae > Fusarium > Fusarium verrucosum. Next base: position 21,603 of record JABFFJ010000540.1, on the reverse strand, counting down.
AAGCTTGAAAAAGCCAACCAAGTCGACCGAGTGACTTATAAAGACCTCCATAAGATCTGTTTTGAGAAGTGATGAATGTGATTCTGAATGCGAGTTACGAATAATCTGTGTTTTTGAAGCTGGTAACGAGGTTTAAAATTGACTGTTTTCATACGAACGGTGAGAAACCAGGCCCGGTTATTGGAAGAGCACGCCTTTCTATCGTTTCTTTCAACTCCCCCATGCTATAAGTAGCTAACACCCTGTGTAACTCATACCCTGAAGGACGTGATTTAGTAATTTTGGTGGTCTGGGAGGACTCGCATGCTGTGCCGTGCATAGCCACGCTAGGCTAACTGACCTATGCTCAAATCACAACCATGAACTGCTAAGGCTGATTGATATGTATCCACTCAACCATCATTAGGTACATATGTTAGGCACCAATTGGCAGTCTACCGTATTATTTCAATAAATTAGCCACGCCTCGTAGATCCTTTTTACCTAAATGTAGGTATTAATTAGCTAAAATAGAAATAAGAATCTAATATTTATACTAAATATTAGGATTTCTTAGGGAAAAGGTATCTACAGGGCGCCGAGTGGTCTAGGAGGCCTTGCGCTGGTCAAAGCCTGCTCGCAAAGAAGAGTTCTCGAAGCATATGGGAGTAGTAACCTATGCACCTGGTACAGATGGTGTCTGTGCTATTTTGGGAACTTGGGCTGGCAAAGTCATTGTTCACCTGTTAATTGATCACCAAGAGGAGCTTGGTCATCGCTCTATCCGAGAGGTTGCAGTTGTTGGTCATGAGCTCATCAAGCCCCCTGGCCATCCTATCTGGGAGAATACCTTTTCTCTTTTTGCAGTGGTGGGGTAATTGCTTTGTGGGATACTCTTGTGGTATGTTTCCTTGCGTTTGAGTATTGCTGTTGTTTGAAGTGTCTTGATATGTGGGTGTAATGCGCAATGGGATAGATGGTTACCTGAAATTATTAAGCGATGGACTTTATAAATGGTGTCGCAGATATTTAACTGGGTAATAAGGTGCTACCTATTCCACGTCTTTATAAGTTATCTCACGTCTTTATAAGTTATCTCGTTTCCACTAGCCAGGACGCCAAATGTCTAGCCGGCGCTTGTTTGACGGGTTGTGCGATAGAAGTCAGCCAACCTCAAACCCCGTTCAAAAGATAGTTGCAGAGGATGACCTTGAACAAGTTGAGAAAGCGCTAGCTGATTGGAAGATACCAGATCTTGCGGAATGGGAACTAAAGCCTCGTGATCGCATTTTTGCGTTGCTTGGTCTGGCCCAGGATCATGACGAAGTGGAGTTTCAACCCAACTACAAAGACCAAGAAGATACTGTCATTCTACAATACGCTATTGCGTGTGCGTCAAGGGTATGCGCTGGGTCTACTTTACCAAGCACGGCTGGCCTGGGAGCGGCCAGAACTCCCCTCTTGGTTACCTCGACTGACAGCAAGTGCCTATCCCAAGACGGTTGCCAGCTGGGGGAAGAACTTCAATGCTGGAGGCAAAGTTGCTGTGCAAATCTCAGAAAAAAGCGAGTCGAGTGCGAATGAAAGAATTCCAGGGGTGAGGGACAGGACGGCTATAAGATTGACCAGATAGAAAGTATTGGTCAAACCCCAACCCATGCCTCCAAATTCCTCATCTATCTTCAGGAGCTATTCGATACAGTCGATAAGACACACAAGACCCTGCCACTGTCATGCAAAAAGGTGGCGATGTGTGAACTGCCCGTAGGGGGGCCGTGGGACGGGACTTGGGGTCAGGATATTGATGAAGATCCTGGGCTTCGCGAAATGAAGCAGAAAGATGCTTATAGGGCGTTTTGCGACTACTTAGGTATCCCATGCGACGACTGGAAGTCCGAGGAGCAGTCTATCAAGGAGGCCACCCGCGGTAACAACGTTCTAAGTGAAGGGGGCAACCTCCGGAAACGGATGTGGCCATAAATGTCCGCAGCGATGAATTTCGCTAATGTTTTCAAACCAGCCAGTGCTGTCGTCTGCCAGACGGTGAATAATCGTGTCGGTATTGTGCCGCATACAGCTTGTTCCGCCGACGAGATTGTTGTCTTTCAAGGGGCGAAAGTTCCGCACATAGTTCGGCCCAAATCGGACGGCTCCTGTAGTGCGAAGAATGACTTCTATTGCGTGGTAGGCGAGTGCTATATTCAGGGGATAATGCACGGTGAATTGTTTCAACTTGGGAGGGGCCTATCAGATCTTCATCTTCAAGAATTCCAATTGCAGTAGTTGAGGCAGGTAATGATATTCATCTCTTCTCTCATAAGAAGAGAAAAGGGAAAACACTCTTATAGTCTTATCCTTTTCCCAATAATACTGCATTAGCGGACCCCGTATTGCTTAAATGACCAGCAGTGCTACCAATTAGCATTACCAGATCTCATGCAAAGGCCACCTTTTTGGGTGTCGAGCTGAAAAAGAGCGAACCCACTTCATTCTTATTGTGGTAACCAGGCCGATTGGACTTGGATAGTCACGCGGGGTAAAGTAAGTCGTACTCATGATTTTCAGTCTAGTTTTACATTCAAATCCCGTAACAGTCGCCAAAGCCCTCGCCTATTGAACCCCAACATTGGCATCAATATCCAACTAAGTACTGTCAGCTTTTGCTTAAGTTTACCAAAGTCCTTCAACTAGGCTTCTTCGAAATACAATAACGATGAGTTCAGGCAAAGCAAAGATCACCGGTGATAACTCAACGCCTTGTTTTCGCCTTGTTGACATCAAGACCTTGCAGCCTCTGGCCATAGCTTCCCGACCAGCAGATTATTTATGCCATCCCTGCCGGAATTGTGTTGAAGCTTGTGGTACCTCAACACCCGATTGGGTCCTCAGTGACGGCTACGCTCATGCCCTCTGGCAGCTCGAAGCCAACAAATTGGTACCTAAGCAATCCCACTCCACTTTTGACAGCTTCTCTATTGCTGTTCAAGAGGGATGTTTCATTTGTTGCTCGCTGCTAGAGGAAGCCTTGAAACTGGACGAGTCAGGAACCAGTCATGCAAACCTCAAAAAGGCACAGCAAGGACAATCAACGCCAAGCGATGGAATTATATCTTTTGGTCGGTTTTATCTGGAAGAGCAAGAGCAGAACAATCTCACATGCGAACTATTATTCACTATGCCATTTATTTTCGAGTCTGGTGTCACTGGAAAAGTCGCGCAATATTTCATCCTGCAAAGCCAAGGTTTGCAATCCTTTGACCAAGACAATCAGTCACCCAGTCCATTTTACACAAGACTGACCGCAACTACCAGAGCCGGGTTCGAATCTATCTATGAACCAGGTCACCGCCGGTTCCACAGACTCTTCGCTTGCATGGAACTTTGTACTCGATGCATTAGCGAAATGTGAGAAGGATCACGATGGATGTCGAGACAATCAATCTCCCACCTGGTATCCTACGCGGCTAGTAGATGTAGGACCTGAAGGCTCGGACTCCAGGTACGTGAAACTCATTGAAACAAAACACACGCAGCCTCAGGGCCGGTATGTGACATTGAGCCACTGCTGGGGTAAAGATAATTCCAACATATTCAAGCTCAAGAGCCCAAACAAAGCAAGCCTCTTGCAAAGGATCGACGTCTCTCAACTTCCAAGAAACTTCCGCGACGCGATCCAAGTTACGCGGAAGCTTAAAGCCCGATATATATGGATTGATGGGCTTTGCATCATACAGGGAGATAACGCAGACTGGGTCACGGAATCCGCTCTTATGGCACGGGTTTACGGCAATGCCTGGTGCAATATTGCTGCGACAGCCTCCACGAGTTCTGACGGCGGGCTCTTCCGACAACGACCAGATATATTACCCGGAGTTCACATGTTGCATTCAGAAAATTCCATGATTCTTATAAAGGGCGATTATGGTACTGACTATGATACTGAAATTGCCCCGTTGCAAAAGGTTGGTTTATCTATATGTCCCTATGAGCAATTCTAATACGGGAAGCGTTAGAGAGGCTGGGTATTGCAAGAACGGTTGCTCTCCCGTAGAATCGTCCACTTCTCAGAAAGGCAACTCTTTTGGGAGTGTAATGATGTTATGAAGTCAGAAAGCTTTCCGAACGGTTTCCCTAGAATTTGGAAAGATCGAATAATCGCAAAGAGATGTCATGGCCAACTCCATGTCGTATGGGGAGATATTCTTAAACGCTATACTGCGGCAAGCCTGACAGAGCGGTCAGATATTTTCCCTGCCATCTCGGGCCTCGCAAAGCACCTCCAGCAAATTCACGGAGGTACATATCGTGCGGGAATATGGGAAATACAAGAAGATACCGTGATCTATCTTGCCTGGAAATGTTTACCGCATTCGCCCCGGCCAGCCGAGTATCGAGCCCCTTCATGGTCATGGGCATCAACGGATAACCCGACTACGTTTTACCCCTTCAGACATCCGGAGGACGAAGGCAAGGATGACTTACTTTCTCACGCCAAACGCAAAGCCAAGGTCGTAGATGTACAGGTAGTATCAGCTACAGCAGATCCAACGGGAAGCGTATCTTCTGGATTTCTGATTCTCGAGGGCCCAGTCAACCAGATTGAGGTAACACAAGGCTCTAGGTCCCCTTCATCGACTTTAAATGGAAAACAGATCAAGTTACAACTCTTCCTTGATGAGCCTTTCAGAGGGAAAAGAACCATGTTTACGATACGGCTTTATCGGTACACTGCCTACGACAAGGACTTGGAGTTCGGCACAGACTTTGAGATCGATGTATACTTAATTCTTGCTCTGTCCACGAAGGAGCGAAAAAGCTATTGTCGTTGTGGATTAGGCCTTTTTCACGGTCGAAATAACTGGCCCGGGAAGGAAAATCCATTAGACGTTGTGACGACAGGACTTAAAGCGCCATGCATCAAGTTTTATAATAAGGAAAGGGGACAGAAAATCCGCGTTATTTAACCAGAATATGTGTACCCAATTGATACAAATTTATTGACTTGTGAAACATGTGGGTATATTTTCACGAATGAGTACTGTATATCCGTTAGTGGGTGACTCCGAACCACGGTGGGTTCTCTTTTTCTTCAATCATACTCACCCTTTATGTTGCATGTCGTATTACATTCTTGAGCTTATCTGATGCCCGAGTCCTTAGCCTTCTGATGAGCCTCATTATTTCCAAGATACGTTTACGAATCTTTTGGGCGGGGAGACAATTATTAACAATTATTAGATGAACAAGAAGACGACATAATCACGGAAATTAAAGAGTAGTTCACATTGCTTAGGCCTGCTTGAATGTAACAATAGTGTACTTAGCTACCGGATCCTGGGATGAACACAGGGGAAAGCTGTCGGACAAAAATGGCCAAGGGATAATATTGATCAGATGGTTGATAGTTTACTGGTGAAAGCAAGTGGTTGATTGAATGACGCTTGACTCTTATGCACCTTGTGTGAAACCTGGTAGTAGGACATTGTATTAATACAACCTCCCGTTACCTCCCTACTCCTCAGAATCCCCATAACTCAAATAGTCGTCCTCCTTCGTGTACTCTCCTTGCAATAAAGCTAGGGGATAGCACTGAGAAACCTCCCCACCAGTAACAGTATACATGACATCCTTGCTCTGAAGCACTTCCGCGCCACTGTCTGGGTCACTGGCCAAAAACATCTTTGACCCGGTGCCATCAGAGTAGTCGCAAACCATAGGGTAAAAGACCTGATCATTGGGATCGACGGCGAGGTAGTAATAATCGTCGCTATTCTCATCAGGATAGTACGGCACAAGGGCAATAATGACACCGCCGCTAGGGATAGTCTTCTCTTCCTCTACACGGAGACGCGATACACCGAGGACCGACATGGTGTTGTTGTAATAGTGCATGAAACGTTGCGCGCCGTCGGTGATGAGTACGTCGTTCTTGGTGGCCCACAACTCAGAACAATAAGGGTTGTCTTCTCCTTCGACAAGGAAAGCGTACATGTTGCCATTGCCACATGAAACAACCATGGTTGTGATATCTTCATCGATCATAAGGGCCAACTCATAGCCAGTTGAGAGGTTGTATGGAGAGTTGCTAAATCCCTTGAGGTCATATGAAACCGTGGTTGAGCCACCCTCGAAAGCCGACGACTCGTCTACGGGTTCCTCCGTCGTACCATCGTCGGACGAAACATCATCATCCGAACTGAGTTGTCGAACTCTCATACGGGGGGTGAAGGTATCATCTTCAGATTCATTTGAACTGTTCTGGTCGGGATTTTCCTCAGATGGCTCGGGGGCGTTTGTTTCTCTCGGGACACTGGACTCAACTGCAGCATCAGACGTACGGACTTCGTCTGTAGGGATAGGGTCCTGGGTCTGGATGCTAGACATGTCGGCCGACTCAGTAGGGTTGACTGAATTAGTCTCGACCGGCTTGGTGGTAGCATCTGTTGATTTGGATGGAAGGCCTGGGAGTCTGTTCAAACAACAGTCAGTATCGAAATCTGGGTAGCAATGGGACATTGGGGACTAACGAAATACAGCCTTGCGCAAGAGTGTTGTCTTTGGTGTCGTGAATGGAAAACTCCTTGAGACCGAGAAGGTCCACGTATAACCTGTTACGCCAGCTCAACTGCGTGCTGATGCCCGTGCAGTTGTTGATTGGTATGAACCCACCCTGGAGCTTATTATCACTGTTGAGGCCGGCCTTAGCCGCTACCTGCGCAACACCCTTGATGGAAGGCTCATCGATGAGGGCTATATCCTTGCTGAAGCCCGCAACAGAGATACCACAACGCAGACCAAGAGGGAGGCCCAGAGTAGCAGCCAGCATAATCTCGCCTTCCGCCTCAAAGATGGGCTTGAAGTAAGGATCGAAGCCGCGCTGAGAGCTGGAGCGTGGGTTGACAAAGTCAATGATGGCCTCGCATTCTGCAATCCCATCTCAGCACCGGCCAGAAGTTTGCCTTTGGCTTCCGCCTCCAGCTCAACGCGTGAGTCAACAGTAATGGCCGGACCAATTCTGACGATGCCGTAGGAGAGACCAGGGAGGCCGACTTCGAGGAGTCTGTGCTTAAACTCACGTTTGTAGGTCAACTGTGCATCAATGCCGATTTTCAGAACAAACCGAACATCAGTGTTGAGAGAGAGTTGTCCTGTCTGGAAGCCTCCAATCGGCGACCAAGATGCCTTACCAGCAATCCTGGCACTTCCAGAAACTCCACATCCGACACAGAAGATGTTCATGTATCCGTTCAGGTTGCTGTCCTTGTCCTTGCCGGCAGCCTTCTGTGGGTCTCTCTCTGCTAAGTCACGTGTGGTCTTACCACTGCCTCCATTTTCCGCTGGCTGCTTGCCAAATGCCTTGAGGAGAATGGAATCACCCCATGGTGATTGGACCTGCTTGAGTCCAGGATCCCTGAGCTTGTTGGCGTTGGGGTCGCTGGAGCCCGGATTGGGCAGTTTCCACGAGATATCCTTGTTGAAGCTACCGGAAATAGCTGTGGCTTTGGAAATAGCCTTATAAGCCGCTTGGATGGGCTTGGCCACGTATTTCTTGAGGAACTTGAAGGCTTTGCCGATGAAACGTTTGCGTTGTAGAGGGTCATTCTCATCCTCGATGTCAATGTCTGGAGCAATCTCCCTCACGAAACTTTTGTACTGTTGGCTCAAAGTCTCTGATCCAAGATTGGAGTCGAGATCGAGGTCAAAGAATTCACCCAAGCAGGCGCTGGGCAGTCCGTACTTGATATCAACGGGGGCTTTGCATGGCTTTCTGTCGTCTGAGAAAGTGGCGGAGTTGTCGCCAGTGGACGATGTGCTGGATGGTGAAGAGGCGGTTGTCGTGGAGGAAGGATTCCATGTGAAGGAGGGTTTGTCTGATTGCTCGGAAGGGGAATCGGTGCTTGAAGAGCCAGGCTACTTGACTCCTCCGTTTCGAGGGACCCACCAGCCCCATTCAGTTTCACCAAGGGAGATGAGGTCATCAGGCTTTGATGTCTTGCCAGTTGCAATAATGATCAAGCTGCCCTTCGGGAACTGCAAGCTAGCAACCTGGAAGTAACATCGCTCGCCTTGTTCCCAGTCGCCACATCCTTCGGCGTAGGTGATGAGAATCATGCCGCCCTTCTTGTTCCAGGTATCCTGGGCGTGATTATAGGCTTCGGAAGTCGAGAAGGTGATGGTCAAACCGTCGGGGTCATATTTGATATCGGATACATGATCGCACTGGTCGAGGTTGACGGATGGCTCTTTGAAGTAGTAGGTCAAGAAGGCAAAGTGTCCGGCTTCGGTGGGGTCTTGTGGAACAGTCAGTCAGGCTAAAGGCAGACAGAGAAAACACCATACCAGTGACACCGTAGTACATCTGAGAACCTTTCTCTGCCGGGATCGGGATCACGTTGGTTGCGGGCTTCGTGTCGCAGTCCCAATGCACTGCAGGCAAAAGGGTAGCAACAGGTCCATTATACTGGTATCCATCGTCCTTCTTGCCGTCAGGCTTCTCGGTGTTGACGAATTCACCGGGGCTGGATGCCACGACAGGTGGCAATCCCTTCAACTTTGGTTTCTTGGTAGAATCGCAGGGTGTTGGTTTGACAGCGCATCGCACGCAGTCGGCCGGAGCAGTCTCAACCACAACAACATTTTGTACCGGGAACTCGACAGTAGTAGCAGTGGTAGTGGTGCTTGTGGTCAAGTCTGTCGCGCTATAGGTTGGACGACAGTTGACGGTAGTGACAGCGCCTAAAAAGACAAAAAGGGCGCGTGTCCACATAATGAACGAGTGAGTGTAATATGATATAAAAGAGTGACTTGGAAAGAATGGAAAAGAATTCAGAAATAAAATAAAACTATGGTCAGAACATTGTGGTAGGTAAAGATTGAGTAAATGAGTGACTGGAAGGAGGAATACTGCCTACCGAAGAAAAATTGTTTTTGGACAGACAATCTCTATTTATACATCAATTATCGATTTTGAGTCAGAATGGGACCTGTGGTATATCAGCACAAATGACAAGCTAAACATAACCATCATCCAAAGCTCGATATCTTCAAGTCTCCCTTCTTTCGAGCGTTTAGCCCTTTGCTATGGGATTTTCTATCTCCGGAATTCAGTGGCGCTAGTTAAATGAAACCGTGCAGATGGCTCTAACCGCAGCCTAATTCCTGGTATCGTCTTGAATTATTAAAACAAGACAGAATTTATCAACAAAATTCTTAGTTACTAACACCGCCCCTACCAGTATTGAGCAGTGCGGTGAGAACAGCCCTACAAATACTGGTAGTACTGTGTTACCACCTCACTCAGCTAACTATGGAAGAAACCGTGGCGAACATGAGCTTGAAGACAAGCTTTACTGGTCATTTTATAAAGCTTACTACTATCAAGCTTTTCTGACCCCAGAAAACAAACAAAACATCTTTAGAAACATACATGGCTGTTGCAGGTTCATGAGGGTCTGATTCGTCCTCGAAGCTTCCCTCTCCCTCGATATCTTGGCACATTTGTCCACCTCCTCGTTTTTTATCCCTTACAAGGCTCGGCCCGGCTCAGTCATCGTAATCTTGGCAACCTCCACACGGCTCTCGATCTGGAGCCGGAAGATCTCCGTAACCTACATATTCGTCGTTGAACTGCCTGCCGGCCCCTATTCAGGTTTATCACCGGTACCTCCTCCACTCCCTTCATGTGCCAAATATCCCTGATCTCTTCTAACTATACTAGCCTAAAGGCATCGATGACCCACAACTGATTTCCCAGCATTTCATTGACGCACGCGAGCTGTTCCCATATATGTCGTGGCTGATGCTTATAGTATCGCTATACAATATTCGCATTACAGCCCTTCCACTTATACGACCAGATAACACCACCGTCTACGAGGGTCATCGTACGCGTTGCGCATGACGAACCACCAAAGCTCTGTGCAGTGTTTCGTGTTGAAGTGCTGAAACCTTTCGTAGCGGAGGTTTGCGGTGATCCGCTGGCCTACCAAGATCGAGTAGACATTGGCCTCGTCGTATTCAGTTACCTGGTCACTAGCGATTTGATTGATACTATTCTCCAAAGATGCACCCGCCAGTCCATCCTGTATATTGTACTGTGCTTTCCAAGGTATCGGCCATCCAATCGATAGCACTAAAGTTTGCAGACCCGGTTAGGGCAACTCTGGTAGTCGAGACGCCCATTTTGGCGGTTAAGGCGACCCAGTCATTGTTAATGGTCTTTCTAGTGACCAGAGCTTCGTGTTGAGCCTTTGAAGTCAGGTTTCCACTTGGAAGCTTCGGAAGCCACCTAATCATCAGTCATATAAGCCATTTTAGAGAATTATTGGAAATGATTGACGTGATGAGAGTTGGAATCTAGACACAAACGCACATACTAATTACCCCTCGCATGGAGGGCTTCGGTCCAGTTTCACATTTCAAGATGGCTGGCTGAGCTACTGAAATGTCTCGAGCTATCCAGTACAGAGGTCATGTCTCAGTCCACTGGAGCTGACCTCTGCCGTATTGGTAACGTTTTCGTGCCTGAGGATTAGCGAGGCCAAACTCAATTGCTCTGCTAAACAAGGTCATTTTCCAAGAGACAAACTATTATCTCTCGTGCCGGGGACTGCATCCGAGTCCGAGATCAAAATTTTCTATGGTAGTTCTCTGGTAGGTTTAACGAGTACAGCTGCCCTACATGTCTAATCCAGAACATGCCGTGGCTTTCAAATATGCTTTGCTCATATCTACCCATAATGAGGAATTCATAAGTGAGGTACAAGGCACATGTTTCAGACTCTGTAATTTGACCAAACAGAAGATCACAGTACCTATTTTCTCAAAAGTGGGAGCCTTCCAACGGTGGGACTCTAATTCAAACAGTCGTCATACCCCCCTGAAGATCATGTGAATGCCTGACTGGTAAACTCAGTGGGAACGACGACCCAGTTGACATTAGGGCGATTGCTAAACCCACATGCTGATTCTAGCAACTGTGACTTCAACTTCATAATTGTAGGTATTCTGTCAGAAACAAGTACACACCCATTTCTCTTCGATTAATCATTCACCTCAGCCCAGACGCCATTTCTATTGAACGCATTTGCATCATGCAAATCGCTTTATTGTCATCGGGAATGCTGCATACCCTATACCGGTGGGCTTCCGCCCTCCGATATTGTCATGATTAATCGCGGCTCCGCAAGAAACGCTTTGAATTTATAATGTCATTAGACAGTCTCTCATAAAATGAAGAAGAACGTACAGGAGGTCCTATGATACTTTCCTGCTCGCAGCGTTTGATGCAAATCTGGTTGGTCCAGCGTCAACAAAAGCTGGTCGGCTTTCATAGCTCAGTTAGTGAGAGCGTCGTATTAATACTTAAAAGAACGCCGAAATATTGGTAATGTGATATAAAGATATAGGCAAGTGCCTGCCTAGAATAAATATTACCTACCTAGGTACTTATTTAAGAGTACCTGGGCAAGTATGTATATTATTCTTACCTCCTAGAATGAGGTTCTTCCCCCGAAGTGGTAAGAACCTCAAAAAGCGTGGAAGGCCTCAGGCTCAAGCCCTGGTGGAAGCAAAGTCTCCCATTGCCTCTCAGATTATTTCTTTCGCATTTTTTAACGATATTTGCGACCCGAATTTGTCCTGTGATGATGTTGGAGCGTGGTGTTGAGAGGTCATAGGTGGCAGAGGACAGCCAATTGACACGCCCAAACTGAGGAACACATCCGAATGGGCAAAGGAGACAGGCACTACTAAGTTTGGGCAGTAAATACATAAAATATTATTTCAAGTCTTGGGAGAAGTTATGAATTCCCGACCGGGGTCGAATTGGCCGTAGTCGGCAATAACAACAGCCAGGACAAGGTTTTATTTACTCAACTCTTGGAAAAAATTTCATAATCTTATTCTTTAGATCGAGTTGTCTCTCCGTTCACGAAAATTCTCTTCTGTCTTCTTGAAGCGAAATATTGGCGCATCGTTTCATCCAATCATCGGTGAGATGGCCGAGTTGGTTATGGCGCCAGGTTAAGGTTAACCTTAACACTAATTTCCTGGTGGAGCAATCCTCCTGGGTTCGAGTCCCAGTCTCATCAAGATTCTTTTTGTATTTTTTTATCACTTGATCCGTGCTCGCGGAATGGACTAGATGTCAAGACTCGAAGACGCCGAAATCTTCACAGGATTGTTCAGAAGTTGGTACTGCGTACTGCTATTTTTACTAACTGGAGCACGTATGTAGTATTTATGCCGCTTGAGATTCTTCAGACGAACTCTTCTTTTCCGCCTTGACATTCTTCCATTCTAGTCCAAGGGATGTAATGAAAGCAAAAGAAGCCAGGCCCGATCCGAGATACCAAATTGATCTCATCGAGTCATTATACGCCTTCAAAACCACTTCGATCTTATCAGAAGGTACAATATTCCACAGATTCGTGGCTCCGCTATTGGTGAGTGTATGGACATCAATTCCAGGGACATATTGTGCAATACTGCTCTTGAGCTTACTTTCGAGCAAAGTCTGTGACACAGTGACGAATACAGTTCCGCCGAGGAAGATGAGAAAATTGAGAATCGATAGACCGACTGGACTGTCACTGTCTGACAGTACAGACTGAATGGCAATGGCGGGCTGTTGGAGAGTCAAACCCATACCGATTCCAGTAATGATCTGAAAAGACATGTCAGTACAACTCAGAGTCTCACAGAATTAAACCTACCTGATATCCAACCCATTTGCCCGTACTGGCATCTGGTGTCCACGTACTGATAAGGGCCGCTCCCACAATGAGAATAGCACTGCCCCCAATCGCAAATGGTGTAAAATACCCAACCGTACTAACCAAAATACCGCTAACAATGACACAGAAGACATTGCTCAGTAGGAGCGATATAAGTGCAAGGCCAGAGGCTTGAGGCGATTTCCCTTTCACCACCTGGAACCAAACAGGCAGATAAAATGCATATATCACCATGACTGAACCAATAGCAAAAGCGCTCAGACAGGAAAACAGCATCGTTCGCTGGAACAAGATCCTTGGAGGGACTGTCGCCTTTTCTTTCCGCCAGGCTTGATAAGCAGCGAAAGCCAAAAACAAGATGCCAAAAACAACAAAGAGAGCGAGTGTCCGCCCACTTGACCATTGTTGGTCTTCTTTGCCAAACTCAAGCGCGAACAAGAGACTGACAATTGATCCGGCAATCATGAGAAAGCCTAGAGGATCAAGGTCAAGGAATCTCTGGCGCCATGTCTCAGCGGGCTCGCTAGGGGAAGGTCTGTTCGGGGCAAGTAGAAAAAGAAGAATGAGGGAAACGCCACCGATGGGAACGTTTATCCAAAAGCACCAACGCCAGGTAATAGAGGTAAGGTATCCACCAAGAATCGGTCCCAGAATTGATGAGATACCGAAGGCCGAGCCTAGCGACCCGAGATACTTTGGCCGCTCATGTAGTGGTAGAAGGAGTGTGATGTAGATAAAAGCTCCGGAGCCAATACCAGCACCACCAATTCCTGTGACAGCTCGTCCAATGATCAATGCATTCGAGTTAGGTGCGGTTGCGCAGACAATGGAACCAATCTCGAAGATGGCAGTCAGGGTGAAGAGAACCCATTTCGTAGAGTAGTATTTAAAGACGAGGCCAAAGGATAGTTGGAATACGCATAGAGGAAGAAGGAATGCGGATTCGTACCATGCAATATCGCCGAAGCTATCGAACTCGGCAGAGATGGTTGGTATAGCTGTGCCGATTATGGTGCGGTCCTTGAAGATATTAGCATTTTGAGGTTATTTGGGGGAAATATGATTTACCAGAGCTACAAGGAAGAATACGAGAAATAGAGCAAACATGGTTGGTAAGACAATTTTCTTTGGCGGGTACGTCTTTTCATCGGTAGTATCGTGAGAAGATTTGATGTCACGATCTGTACCTGACTGACTCGTTGGCGTCTCGACATCTCTGTTCTTTTCATCCATAGTGAGAGTATCGGACCAAAAGTGGCGGTAGTGAGAGGCTTCTGGTGATGTTAGTGGATATTGGGTATTGGGTATATGTTGTATGCCGACGAACTTGAGAGAGAAGATGCTAAGGATGATTAGAAATGATTAGAATGAGAGGCAATATGGGTTTAAATAAAGAAGAAGAGACATAATCATAACCTCCCTAATATTTAAGTCAATTACATCGCGTCTGTCCTTGGTATGAAGCATCTAAGAGCTGGCCAATTAGATGGCATCTACAAAAATTCGGTCTCGGTACCGAGGCCGAGCTAGACCATGGTCAGCAGCTAAAAACCTCGCGGGGTCCCCGAGCTTTTAATTACATCGTCATAGATCAATCCTTCATTTTAGAGATCAACAAATCCGTGCACAACAAATTCATCAGCATGAGGACACAGGCTTGCGAACCATGTGCCAAGCGCAAAGTCCGCTGCGATAAATCGGAACCGCCCTGCTCTAACTGTAAACGACGCAAACAGGACCATTGTGCATATCCGGAAATATCACCATATGAGAGGATAAAAAAGTTGGAGGAAGCAGTCAGGGCCCTTGGGGGTGATCCGCTATCTGATACGCCAGAGAAGCTTCGGGGCTCGAGTGTAAAGGCTGGTTCAGCTGCATCAGGGAGCAATGCGGACACGCCGATAATTGTGCAAGAGGAGGGACGGTCTATCTACCATGAATCGTACGTTAACCCAACCTTAACAACTCTTTATTGAAATATGTGTGCTTAAAATCTACCTAGGGAGGGGTGGCACACCTGGATCGATGTCTCTCGTCTTTACAAAGGCACAAAACCAAAATTCAGTTCATCTGACCCTCGAGGCTCTGCACTTTCGCCTGGAAAGCATCTCCCACACGTTTTTAATGGCTCTCCATGGAAACATGATACTGTAGTCTCAAATGACTCAGAACTTTGCTCCATTCCCACCGAAGAAGCTATCAAGCTGTGGGACGTCTTCATCGAACGAGTTGAGCCCGTTGTCAAGATCAGCTTCAGTTGGACGCTTACTGAACTCAGAGCAGCGTTGTGTGATACCGAAAAATGGATACGACTTGGTCCTGACGATCATGCCTTGATCTGGTCGAGTTGTTTGTTCGGTGCTGTGAGTTTGACCAATGCCGAGTGTCTCGATCTCTTCGGTCGATCAAAGGGAACTGTTACCAATGAATGCCGAGTTCAATGCGATATGGTGTTTTCGAAAATATGTCTCCTAGCAATCGACGATATGTCCACTTTAAAAGCATTGTGCCTATACATTGTTGGTTTACTGCCATTTATAGCCTTAGCTAACTTTCCTCCTGACATGTTTCCCAGAAAGCAAATGTTGAGGTGCTTAGCGCCCGCAGCATGTGGACCTTGATGGGCCTCCTATCTAGAAGCGCAGAGCACCTTGGGATGCATCGTGATGGCACAATCTTGGGTCTTTCACCCATCGAAACAGAACAACGTCGAAGAGTCTGGTGGCAAATGCAACATCTTGACCTAATTCTGTCGTTGAAGAACAATGTGACGCCCTTGTCCTTTGGAGCAGGCTGGGACGTCAAGCTTCCTCTCAACGTCGAGGACAGTGACCTAGACCCAGACTCGACAGCACCACCAAAAGAACGATCGGGACTAACAAGTCTTTCGTATACTCTGTTCACATACTGGATCATGGAGAAGCAACGCGGTTTCCGGATGGCCCAAGCGAGTCAAGCTGCGGCTGGAGACAAATCTCTTCTCACATGTCTCCCCGATTCCATGATTGATGAGCTCGAGACAGGTCTTAACGAAAACTTTGTTCAGTACTGTGACCCCATTGAACCACTGCATACGCTGTTACAAATCACAGCAAGGGCAGTAATCAATGTTTTGCGACTGAGAAAACTGCACGAAGCACGGATGAAATCCCAAAGTCCAGATGACAAATGCCATTCCGAGCATTTCAACATGTGTATGCAGAGCATGAGATACGTCGTTATCTCCCACTCGAACCCTCAGTTAAAGCGATTCGGCTGGCTCATAGAAATCATATTTCTTTGGTATGCCTGTAAGTTCACCATGCAAAAAGACTAACAACTGTTCTGCGTGACTGACAAAAGTAGTCATCGGGATCTTGGTCGATATGTCAAGCCTTACAGATATGGCTCTAGTAAAGTCGGCTTGGACGCTGCTTGAAGAGCTCTACACGGTTGCAGATCACCTATCAGATCTCTCAGGCGACCGAAGGAAGGCTCAGGCTGCGAGATCAGTTCTGGCAACGTGGTATGAATGTCGGCAGAAATCGAGCTTTCGAGACATGGCAAAGCCGGACTTTGTATCAAAGTTAGAAAATGACATAGCAACGCTGGAAGATAACACTGGTGCTCAAGTAACGATAGATGAGAATGTTTCGCAGCATATTTTGCAGAGTCAGTCTGGAGGGGATGACTTACAGCCGTTTGGGTTTGAGTTTGCAGATATTGATTGGACATTTTGGGACAGTATAAGTTAGTTGCCTTTCGTTACACCATATATATTGATTTTGGTTGACTAATATGTCTGGTCTCTTCCACATCAAACGAACCCACACAAGCCTTGAGACATTCAAATAGTCACATGCTGCAACAGTATATCCCTCTCCAATGCCCCCTTCAATTTCAATGTAGTTAAGCGTCTTGATGCCCCATGTTCTTGTGAGAGTCAGTCAGCACTACCAATCCACGGGTCAATCAATGTTTGATTGAGTACTTAATTATATAATTATAATAAATAAAGGGACCTTAAGTTATACTTACTATAAATAAGAAGCATTTATTATTATAGCTATTAAGGAAGTCCTTATTTTATAGTAATAGCTCTATAGTAACATTTATAAACAATTATAAGTCCAAGTCCTCCTCACTGCTTTCGTCGTCAGGTTTCCAATTACCCAGCTCATATCTCAATGGAAGGTTTTGGCTAAACTCAATTTCATTATAGAAATGAGCTTCGAGTGAATAGTTGGAGTACTTATGTGAATACCCAGGATCCGTGTCACGCTCAAGTCTCTTGGTTGCAATACTGTTATCCTTGCATACCACAGCTTTGTACTCCATCCACCCCGAGCGGGAAGATATACTGTCCAGCTCAACACAGAGTCCCTTTGGATTCCGACCCGACACGTTTGGGTGATCGCGAATTGCATCCAAGAGATACTGCCACTCTACATAATGACATCCCGGAGCCTTGTCCGCTAGAATTTGGAAATGGCACAGGTTAGGCATGTGGGCGATCCAATCTTGAAGGAGCCGTGGGTTCTGGTAGAATGTTGGGGAAAGGTGTTGAAGGGCTGGTAAGTCATAGGTCGGGGGTCGATTAGGCCAGAATATAGTGCCAAGTTGACGGAGGGGGAAACTGGGCGAGAGCTCAACGCTAAGATGCTCTATCGTGTCATGACATTTTTCAACCAAGTCGTTAACAATACCGGCAGCTTTCTTCTCAAGCTCGTCCCGTTCCAAGCACGGAAGAGAAGCCGAAACCTCCTTTCCAAATTGGCCCTGGTCAGATGTGAATTTGGAGTCGATATCGAGTTTCCTCAGAGCACTGAAGTCCAATCGTTCCCAACCGGGGATGCTCGTACACTCAACCATCCCTGTCATGAGCAGGTGGATGGTGAGCTGGCGTATAGTAGCGCCTGCGACTGCCAGACACGACATTACTGTGGTGAATAGTCGGTCGCTTGCGGTTGCAGTGGCAAGTTCACAAGCGGTATTGACGCCCCGGAAACAGTCCAAAGGTATATCGAGGTTCGTGCCGCTGGGCATGTCAATTAATTGAAGATTCCGCATTTCTTGTTCCGCACGGGTAAGCAGCTTCACATGCTCAAGTCGACCTCCCAAAGTCTTCAGAATACGTATCCATGCTTTATGAAGTTCGCTGTCTTCTTCTTCGTGTAGAACTTGCGCATCCCTAACAGCTCTCACTTCCTCGGCGTCACCAGAGGTTATCATTCCAGGCACAATGAACGCTATATCTTTGGAGGGCTGGCCCTCCTTGACTATGCCTTCAGATATCTCAGGAAGGAGGATCCACTTGTGATACGTAACGAAGGCGATAGAGCGGACAAAACCGGCAACGCGTGAGAAGTCGCCGTGTTGAATGCTTGTCAAGGACCCGCGCGTGGGCTCTAGCTTGATTGTGGTGAACAAAAGCATGCTGATGTATTTTAGATTGACAAATCGCCTGTGTGTCAATCTCAATATTTTGAGATTATCATATCTCAGACTGATTAAACGTGATTAGTGGATAGTAGTACTCGATATATCTTGAATTAAAACGAACCGTAATGCCCTAAGCCCGTCGATGGACATGAGCAGCTGCTCGACAATCTCAGTGAGAACTTCTGCGGGGAGGTAAAGAAGTCCATGACGATGGTCTTCAAGGGCGACGTCCTTGCACATTTTAATGAGGGGTTATTATTGGTTCCAATCAATGTAAATAAGTTAAGAAACTATGGGATGAAGGATTGCATTATGGGGATATCCCGTCTCTATATATAGCCAACAAAGGCGATGCAGCTTATTGGTCCGCTGTTCTAACGAGTCCCTTCGCCGTATCACGCATTAAAATAATAACCTGACAGCTCTTTATTCGGAAGTCACCGATACTCCACCATGATGGAAGTAATTAAGCGGAAACAGATAGAGAAACCATTGGCCACACGCAAAAGGGATAAGACTATGGCAGCGATTGATTAGTCCGCCTCTTTAGCGTACATACCTATGTATGAAATAAATATGGGGTCGTTATTCTTGGCGACCTGCATTAGACCTGCTATGTATATAACACTGCCATCATACATCATTCCCGGCACAAGTAGGTCCCTTCTGCATTCCCTTCTGCATGTTCGATAATGAACAATCCGTATTTTGCAGCCATAGAAAGACTTGTCCGCATGTCACTCTTGACGTGTCTCTACTAAAGGTCAGACCGGAACAGTGTATCATGAACATTCTCATACACAAGTTAGGAGTTTATGTTGAACTGCAATTCTTGATTGTTCCTATATGAACATAATGAGGTTTACAGAACATTGCCGATGTGGATGCGGATGAACATGCTAGATCAGACTATAAATACCCAGGTCATAAGAGCTCATCTCCATCTATCTTCCGCAAACCAACTTGCACACACTCGACCATCAACCATCAACGACAAACCTGTACACACTCGCCTATTAACCACAAACCTATACACACTTGCCCATCATGGCTAAGCAAACCAACAAACCTACGACTGGACGTGACGCAAACCGCAACATCGGCCAACCCACCCAGGATCCCTTGTCGGGTGGTCCAAAGAGTAAGAATGAAGAGCCCAAAGAGAAGAAACTTGCAATGAGGCCTAATCCCTCAAACAGCAGCGGGCAGCCTAACCAAGAGCCGTCCGACGAGGAGAAGTCCGAACTAGAGGAAGGGGAAATTCGAGAGAATGACTCCGCAGGGAAGAAAAAGGAGATCCCCAAGCCTACCCGCTCTCAAAACCCCCCTGCTACGCGACAGCCTGAAGTGAGTGTGCTGACCACTTCAGATGAGTGCAAGGAGTGGCTGGAACAGGTGCAGACTGAGGTCAGAATCAAGGGTTCCCGCAAGAGATTCGACTTTTACCCTAAGAAGAAGGATGGAGAATAAGAGAGCAAGGTGTGGCTGGCTGGTCCACGAGGCAGAGATTCGCCATGGACAATTTTGGTAGGAGAGAGCAGTCAGCGTACCGAGACCAAGAGTAAATTTCCTAGCTGTTAGATGAAAGGGAGAATGATAGTAGAATCTTTTAGCTAAAAAAGAGTAAAGAAAAAAAATCATTTCCATTTTAGATATTGAAGCGATCTTTTGGGCCATGGTAAGATATGGAGTTCAGTGACGCTGTAGCGCCGAATACGCACGGTTACATTGAAAATTTAGGCAGGCTAGGCAGCACAAGAAATATGATTCCACTTTCATTTAAAATCACTCCCGTTAACTCCTTACCATCATTTATTCAAGTCAGCAAATAGTCAGCAAATAGTAATGTCTTTTTAAGACATTTTAACAATCATCTTTGCTCAATGCCACCCATTTTACAATATACATATTCAACGCCATCACACTGACTATCACCATGGCCCCACCAACCGAGGCTGAGATTCTGACAGCCCTCGCAGACTATCGCGAACATGTCAGCAATGCAAATTACCAGGCCTTCCAAAAGCTCATGCCCATGATTCAAGCTGCTAGACCAGATGAAGAAGCAATCGACCCTGACTACGAGTCGGACGACGAGAGGGTGGACTTCGTCAGGAGGATCCTCGGCATCAGGGAAAACGGAGTCTTACGCTGTCCATCTGACGTTCTCACCAAGTGGGATGAAATCAAACAGGAGGCCGCACTTGATGGCGCTGCTGTCAACCCTGACACTGCATGGAGGGACCAGCAACGCGAGGAATACAAGGCTGGTATTCTCGAGGGTCTTGCTGCTTACGAATGTCCCACGGGGCAGTGGGAGTTTCCCCCCGACTTGGAGATTCTCATGAAGCACATTGACAGTTTGGAGGGTACCAGCATTTATTATCTCCGTGCAATAGAATTGTTCATGTTCTGGAACGGCTGGGGTCATTTCGGCAGCTATGGGTTAAGTGAATACAAGAAGAGAGTCGAAACGATTGAGGAGTTCTCCGGGTGGTATGACGACTACCTTGACGATTACGACGTGGCAGGCGGATTCGCAATGGGCTCTGGCAATGAAGAATTCTCCCATGCATTCTATTGTCGACCTAAGGATGACGAGAGCCAAGGTTGGTCCTGGCGTTACGGCGCTTTTGTCGATTGGGATCCCCCTATACTATTTGAGAGTATCGTTGACGTTTTGGATTGGTACAAGGACTATGGCGAGATTGACGATTTTGACATGCGAGAAGTGGCAGATGTTGTCTTCAAATGGTGAATCTTGCGGCTGAAAGTTTCGTTTTACACAATACATTAGTGTTTTTAGTTACACTCAATTAGGAGATTCTCGGGTTCTTGTTCCAGATGAACCATGGGAATATGGGAAAGACACCACCACTAGTTATTACACGAAACTCAGGAGATCCTCTCAGCTGAATGCCCTTGGGTCATAGGCAAAAAAGATGTTTGCCAGCTAGCAGGACACTAGGTGAATCGAGGGAAGCGTACGAATCAAGATCGTTAGTACATTCGACGCGTTGCTGGCTCTGTTGAGCCCTGGACAAGCATATTATACAAGTATTATGGTTGTTGAGGCTTAAGAGGTCCCTGCGGACCTGGCCTATCATAGTCAGGGTTGCAGCTATCTCGATGGGCAGCGCTAGGATCCAGGCGATGGTATACTGGTTGTACGACAGTCGACCCTTCCTGTGAGAGTAATAATGTTTATTTTCGCGATTTTCTTGAGGGGCGTATGGTGCTTCGGCATGATACGATACGACCACTATGTCTGAGCCAGGGCACGGGTCTGGGGGGTCTTGTCTCCAGCCAGGCTCGTTTCGAGATAGCCAGTTGGTTTATGGTTGCAGAAGTGTAAATACAAAAGCTTATTAGTAGGTTATATTATCGGGAAATCAATGCCCCGAATGCCCTATTTAGGCTTATTATAGTATTATATTATTTATCTAATATAACCTTATTATTATAA
>JABFFJ010000539.1:0-11174 GCA_013623715.1 Fusarium verrucosum | reverse complement strand
CATACCAACAACGAGCCCTAGGCAAAATGAGGCCCGATTGCGCTGTCGTAATATTCACACTAATCACATCCACCGTCGCGTAGGCCAATGATGCTCCACGCCACATCAAGCTCATCGAGTCTGAACCCAGCGCCAACTAGCACGAGCGTTACAAGCGTCGTGGCGGTGGTGGTGGAGGAGGACGAGGTGGAGGTGGCGGCGGTGGAGGTGGAAGATCATCTGGAGGAGGCGGAAGCAGAGGTGGGAGCTCCCGAGGAAGTGGAAGTAGTAGCGGTGGTGGTTCAAGAGGCTCATCATATCGTTCAGGTTCATCAGGCGGCGGTAGTCGCGGTTCTTCCGGCGGAGGCGGCGGTGGTTCTCGCGGTGTCGGTCCCCAGCCCAGCTTCGCCAACGGACGATACTACCCCGGCGGTGCGGCAGCACCTTTCAAGGCCGGCACCAGAAGATCCGGAAGCATTGCGCCCTACGTCCTAGCCGGCAGCGCGCTGGCCTTCTGGCCGGGCGTTTGGCTCTACGGCGCATACATGTATCCCCACACGAATACGTATCACTACCACAACGCCACCACCGACAAGGACGAGGAGCGCGATGTTCTATGCGGGTGCTCACGATACGAATACTGCGCATGCGAAGACAACAACAGCACCGAGTACTACGATGAGCTCGTCGGAAATGGCAGCTACGAGGCGCTGAACCAGACCATCGTCAATGTCGCCAAGGTCAACGGCACCATGACGCTCCTCATCAACGGAACTCTACCCAATGATACTGCCCTCCCGGAATCAGACAGCGCTGCACCTCGACATATGGTTGAGGCATTGGGTTACTGGCCCGCAGTAGCTGCAGTCATGGCTGCAGTCTTTATTGCCTAGGCTAGCCTGTTATGTGTATTTACTTCATGTGTGCTTATGACTTATTGATGACTTCTTAGGGAGATATGGCTGGCATAACGCTAGCTGAGACTAATGAGTTGTTTTTAACGGCGTTGATACCCAATTGGGAGGATATTTTGTATTCTGTTAGAGGATGGCTTCATTGCATTCAAAATTCTTGTACTTATTGTTATTGGGGCATTGGATACCCGTCATACACCACTGCGCACCTTGGTTCAAGCTGCTGTTGGAAATAAATTTGTATTCTGTTCTCTATCCTGTTTCCGGCAACGACCTGTGACTCATAAGGGGATGATGGCAAGGCATATTCCAGATGTCGTCAACCCTGGCATAATCCCGGTGAGAGTGAGCCAAGTCAATGGCTCATGGAACATGAATGGTGCCACGATGCTTTCATCGGCGATGGTGAAACGCCATAGCATTCCTTCAAGACGTTGAGATAAAAGTTTGGGGGCGAAAATTATGCTTATGTTGTGGATTGATCAACAATCCTGCCCTACCATGCCATGCCACTCCTAATCAGGAATTCACCGACTTGCTGCGTCATTTGGCATTATCCGTCGAATTATGCTGGAAAGTGAAGTCACTGAAGTGTAATGGGGTGTTGATCTTATGGTATTTAGCTACGGTAGGTTGTTCTCGTTCATAGGCGGTCCATACGTTCCAATCGAGTGTAAAGCTGTAGGCACGTTGTGTAGGATATATAAAAGAGAGGCTGTGTTTTGATAATTGTAAATTACAATAATGGCAACCTGCAGGTTGTACTCAATTCATACATGTGTATATTTAACCGGCTTGCAGGGTGGAGGAATTACGGTGGGTGGTTCAACACCACGTCGTTCAACCTCAGCAATCCCCGAAATGGCACTCTGCTTTGCAATATCGAATGATAAAATATTTATGACTCTTAGAATACGTGATATTAGAAATAAGTCCATTGATGACTACAGTTGTGATATGTGGAGGAGTGACTTGGTCAAACTCTTCTCCTTTGTTGACCGGTCCTCCAGTTGGCGGGTGCCACGCTCTCAAATGTTGGTATGTGGTAGCACTCTTTCACAGGCCCAAGTGGGACATTACTGTGATACCATAAAGTCTCTCATATCAGTATTTGCTAGCAACAATAAGTATGTCGCCCGGAATCGTGTACTGTTGAGGCATGTAGCAGTTACCCGGGAGCGAGATAGAAGAGTCTTGAACGTCGATGCGCTTTCTACAGTAAATAAAATTGCCATATACACCTCATAGGACGAGTGGTTGAGTAGCATTTTGAAGAAATAGTTCGTGGGTAACATTTACAAACACCTATTACATCTCAAGGCCATCGCATCATTTACCGGGCCTCGTCGCTTGTCGACAGGTGGATATTTAAGAACGAGAAGAAGAGTTCAGATGGAGATAAATGCAAGAGAAACCCGTAGCTTTAAATGGAGACCATGAGCTCACTCCTGTCCGGGCAGCAGGACAGTGGTACATTTCTTCCAACGCTGCGTGTACGACTGAGGCTGCTGTACACTCAACTCGATTTCCAGCAGATTATGCTGGCGTATGGAGAGTTGAACTAAGCCTACGGAATCGATAATGACAATACGTTGATTTTCGGATCATAATGATACTTTCAAGTGCCCAAGACCTAGCAACGAGACTTTAAACCACCTAGAAATTCATATAAATCTGGGAACTGGGTAGCTGAATAGCTGTAACCTATTCCCTTGGTCGATTCGGTTACGACCAGAACCAACAGCCACCGTGGGGATATGGCATAATTCCCAGGTACGAAGATGTGTTTTCTATCAACTAAATATCCAGAGCTCAAGTGTATTTTTTTCTCGACACGGCCAATTGCTCGATATATCGCATGCAGTTGCATGCTGCAGTGAATCATCCCGAATTCTCTATAAAGTGTCTGCCTGCAACGACCTCAACCCACTTCTTACAACCACTTCAACACAGAGCTTCCATGAAGCAGCGCTCATCTACTTCACAATAATACTTTTTTGTTATTTCATTCATCCATATTGTTACATTCATCTACATCTCGAATATTTATTGTTGGATCAATTTCCAATTCACACAATAAAGAAACGCCAATGCCAGTCAATTCCTATTGAGTAAGTTCACGATGATTCTCCCTGACAATAGCTTTCGGTGGAGACGTGAACGCCACTCAAACGCCCGCCCCACCTCGAAATGTCCGCGCTGCATTCTACCATCCTGTCCTTACTTTGATTGGCTGACTCCACACTCATTGTCAGGCTCCCGACCTTGAGAAAGTAACCGTGAACAACGCAACGCATCACGCATTATTCACCATCAATCAATCTTTACGCAACAATCACGACTCGCCGAACGATGCGCGGTCACTAGCGACGCGACAAAACTATGATATAAGCACCACGACACTTCCGCGGCCTCTTAGCGATCCGATCTACAGATTGCGACCGACACCGCGATCATGGCCGAGGAGAACGACTTCTCGTCCTTTGACGAAAATGCCTGGAAAGCTCAGGACGCCGCAGACGACAGAGAAATCGCAAAGCTTTTAGGAAACGATCAGGAAAATGGAGCAGGAATCAATCTTGAAAGTGTCACGTTCGACCAGACTGGCAAGGCTGATGACGCCGAGGACTACGAAGATATTAGCGATGATGATTTACCAGATGAGGAGGAGCCCAGTGCCGGTGTCTCCATGGAGATGCCCGGCCTCACTGATGACGGCGGAACCAGCAACGATGCAGATGACCTGTTTGGAGAGGGTCCCTCTTCACCAGATCCCATTCTTGGTCCTTCTTCCCCAGCGCCTCACGTTCGCGATGCCGATACTGCCGACGATACCCAACCCATCGATGCGAGCTTGAGCTTTCCTGGCATCAACTTCGACCCCGATCCCCATCTCGATAACCAAGATCCCGATATCCCTGCCCCCGCCGAAACCGTCGAAGATCTCCTCAAAGCGACATGGCCTGCCTTCAAGAAAGGTCATGTTCTGACATGGAGCGAACTCCTTCCAGCCAAGAAGGCCACTTGGAAGGAGAAGAAGCCCGTCAAAAAGCCAAAACAACTCGTCACCAGCAAACTCACGCTCGACCTCGCTCCCGATCAAGAAAAGCTCTTCCGCATTCCCGGCACCGCGGCCATCAACCGCAACACTCGGCAGGCCGAGGAGAGAGGCCTAGTCTACTGCGGTCTCGACCATGAGAATCAAGCCGATGATAACGTCCAGTTTGATCTCGATCAAGACTCGGATTCCGAAATGGTTGGTAGTTTCAGCCTACGCGATATCGAGCTTGTTTGCGACGACTGGGGCACCCAAATTGCCACCATTGAGAGCGATTTCACGGCTCGACAAGCCGCTGAGTTAGAACAACAGAAGGCACAAGAGCGCGTGTTTGAGGAGCAGGATGATGAATGGGATGCCGAGTTTTTGATGGACATTGGCGATGATGGACCACCACGGCCGAAGAAGCGCAAGACTGTCAAGCTTGGTCTACCAGAAATTGCCCGTTACGCTGCTCCCTCGTTTGACAATTTCGAAGAGGCAACACGCCGAGGCGCCAAGCGAGTGCAACTGGATATGAGCGATCCTTATCTACTCGTTGAAACTCAAGAAACTCAACGAAACGCAAAGCGACCCCGCACAGACAACAAATTGAAGCGCATGGCCAACGGTAACCTTGGTCGTGATGTTTCCACCCGATTCAATATCTCGAACGACGAGGCATACGAGGCATTGAAGGAGAATCACCAGAGCAAAGTCCGAGCCACCCTTGGAAACATTTCTGTCGAGCACAGTATGCCTGCCATCAAGCTCTCGTGGCCTTACTACAAAGTGAAGCTTGGTGGTACGACTGACGAGTACCATCGTCCTCGCTTCAGGTACAAGAAATTTGCTGGTCACATTATCAAGTTCGACAAGCCTGCCCATCAGAAGCGGAAGCAGATGAAGGGCAAAGCCCACGAGGTCTTCCTAAAGTCCAAGGACCTAAGTATCAACGACAACTCTACCGCCGTCCTTTACGAGTATTGTGAGCAGCGTCCACGAGTACTCAGTAGCTTCGGCATGGGTAACCGCTTGATCAATTACTATCGCCGAAAAGACACCAACGAAGATGAGGCGCTACCTAAACAAGATCTTGGAGAGTACCGCATGCTCCTGCCTGAGGATCGATCGCCCTTCTCCCTTTTTGGTACCGTCGACCCTGGAGAGACTGTACCAACATTACACAACGAGATGTACCGCGCCCCTGTTTTTAAGCACAGCCCAAGAGGCAGCGATTTCCTTGTTGTACGCAGCACCACTGGAGAACAAGGATCAAGGTGGTTCCTACACAAGATCGATCATCTTTATGTTGTTGGCCAGCAATTCCCATCGGTCGAGGTGCCGGGTCCACATAGTCGCAAGGTCACCAACGCCTCGAAGAACAGGATGAAGATGCTCGCCTTCCGCATGATAAGACATAGCGATACCGACAACTGTCAACTGTCTGATATCACCAAGCATATTGCTGACTCGACCGACACTCAGAATCGTCAGAAGCTGAAGGAGTTCCTTCAGTACGACAGAGACAGTGGTGAGAAAGGCATGTGGCGACTGAAAAAGGGAGAAGTACTCCCCGACGAGAGCGCAATCCGCTCCATGATCAAGCCTGAAGAGGTTTGTCTCCTTGATGCTATGCAGCTTGGTATCAAGGAATTGGAGGACGCCGGATACGACCCTCGAAATGCTTCCCTTGAGGAAGATGTTCAAAACAACGACGCAGATGCGGATGATGATGAGATGGAGGATGATGGCAGCAAGGTAGCCAAGGGTGCCAAAAAGCAGCAAGAGAAGCAGGAAGAAACCCTTGCCGACAAGATGGCGCCCTGGAAGACGACCAAGGCCTTTATTGATGCATGTGCTCAGAAGGCTATGCTTCAACTTCATGGTGAAGGAGACCCGACAGGTCACGGCCTTGGTTTCTCCTTCATCCGAACCTCGATGAAAGGAGGTTACATCGAGGCAGTTCAGGGGCCTCTTGCTACTTCTGCAGATGCTATGGAGCGTGAAAAGCGAGCTAATGGTGGCCACGCCTATAACGTCAAGAAGCAGCAAGCAATGTACGAGGAAGGTATTCGAGAAATCTGGGAGAAGCAAAAGACTACCCTTTCAGATGGCCAGGAGCACGACGATAAAGACGTTGCGGTAACGGAAGATGAAGATGACAGATTCAACGTTCAATCAGCCATGACTCCAGCCCAGTTTGACGACGGTACTAGCCAAATTAGTGGTTTGACTTCCGCAAGTCGACAGCAACGACGCGCTATTCGCATTACACGAGATATCCGGATGCCCGATGGCACCACGCAACCCCGAGTCGAAGTCGTCCACGATCCGGTTGTGATTTCGCAGTATATGAAACGACGAACAGAGGCGGACCTTGAAATGAGAGAGTATGTGCACCCACCCAGCTCGCATCCAACAGTCCAGCAACCACAGAGTAGGGGTGTCGTGTCAAGAAAGCGTCGCCGAAGCTACGGAGTCGGCACCCCTGGCTCAAGAAATGACATTATTGGATTGGAGTTTAGAGCACCAGCTTACGTCTATCTTTCAACAGCATCTACAGCTCACGTCCCACGGGCAATGCCGACCATGACCGTCTTGCAGGCATTAGGTATGTTTTATTCGGCGG
This sequence comes from Fusarium verrucosum, assembly GCA_013623715.1. Lineage (NCBI taxonomy): Eukaryota > Fungi > Ascomycota > Sordariomycetes > Hypocreales > Nectriaceae > Fusarium > Fusarium verrucosum. Next base: position 4,612 of record JABFFJ010000539.1, on the reverse strand, counting down.
TGATAACATGATGAATACTAACAGCGACGCAGAATTAAGAAGGAGCTCGAGAGACTCGAAAAGAACAAGGCCCGACGACAGGCTCGAGAACAGCAAAAAGAGCTTCACCAAAAGGCTAGCACAGGAGACGCCGGGTCACCCAGTGTCAATGGTGATAAGGTCCCCACTGGAACAACCCGCAAGTGTGCCAATTGTGGCCAAGTCGGTCACATCAAGACCAACAAGAAGTATGACTCCCCCATCTCCATCATCAGTTCCCTTTGTTTCTCCCCCTCCCTCTGTGTCGTATGATTGGTGTGGATCTGCAGAGGCCGGCAAGACGAAACGCAGCCGCGCGCGCAAGTCCCACCTACAGCTCCTCATGGAGCAATGTGACAGAGATGCCCGAAAACGTGCCGAGGTCAAGGCTCGTGAGGACCAGGCCGTCGCTCGACAACAAGAACAACAGCGCCGGGCTGCAGAAAAGCAGGCTGAGCGTGAGCGACGCGATGCAGCGGCAAGACAGCTTCGAGAGGAGCGAGCTGCCGCAGCCGAGCGGAAACAAGAGGAGAAAGCTCGCCAGAAGCGAATCAGGGAGGAACAACAGCGTCTACGTCGAGAAAGGAGAACATTGCAAGAAGAACATGCGCGTGCTCAAGCTGAGCTCAAGCGTATACGACGTGATCGCATGAAGCCCAGATGGCGCTCTGGCAGTCAATGGCGCTGACCACCACATCCATCACATGCCGCATTTTCTTTGCGATTGAAACGTCTTTTCTAAACAGTCCACTAACTTGTTGCTCAAAGGTTATGTCCTCTGCTTAACGGCACGATGAAAGCGGACAATGGCGCTGCTGAGCATGGAGGCTTTGGTAACTACAATGCTCCAGGAGGCGCGGCTGGATCGCCCAGTTAATACGATAAATATCGCTCTTGATTTACGAGCTCAAAATCGAACGATCGAACGAAACCGACGACGTCGATGAACTAGGTATGGTTTGGGGATGGATGTTAACCGATGAGGGGACAAAAGCGACATGGTTCTACTATTATCGGTGGCATTTTAATGGAGTTGGGGATATTTGCTCTTTTATGGAAAAGGGTAGGCATGGCAACAGCCAAGGTATTGCATTTACCGAGACTGTGTTGACAGTTATTATTTGACAGTACGGTATTAATAACATTGTTTAAAACATCAACTTTGTTCCTGTTTATACAGCTAAACTTCATGATGGCGGAGATGGTTGACATTGGTCTTAGCTGAGGAGCCTGGGAGCACACTATGTCTGCAGCTGAGCGGTTGATATGTAATAATGTGACATGATGTGACCCGGCAAATTCACGACTTCACATGCGGTGAAGAGGTCGGGTCGGGTCGGTCAAATACGTAGCTAGCTGATAAGTTGTGGTGGTGCAGTTGACCTCTCATGTCTCAGAAGCGGGCAAAATTCCAAATGCGCACTTCATTTAGCCCCCATTCTGCCTGTCACCCACTGGGAAGATGGGTTAATTGGCCCACAGCTTCATGCATGACCTGGTCCCGGGTGTGAGGGTGAGGAGGCTGCTACCTACCTATGCATAATTGTATTTTTAGAAGCTGGAAAACGACAGATGGGACAAGGGTCTGGATATGTCATGAGCGATGGTGAAGTCATGAGAGATAAGCTATACAAGCTTTACCTAGCGCTCGTTCTATTGAGTCCATCAGCGTTGTCTTAACTCATCCGGTGGAAATTAGGATCCTGAGTAAGACGCCTTAGAATTCAGGAATAAATTCTTCAACGCAGGGGCAGAATCCTAGTAAACGACGCAGAAAAAAAAACAGGTTGAATACGAAAGCTGTTGCAGTAGAAAGGGTGGGAACAAAGAAGGCTCAGCTCCCTTTCCTGTCTTCAACTGCATGAAAAATAGGTAGGTAGGAAACTTGGAAGCGAGATCCGGAAGGGAGGTTTAGCCTTGTTTGCCCTAGTTGATGTGCTGTTTCTGTTGACTGGAACCGGGTTCAAGCCTGGGTTTTGCGGTTTCAAGATGGCTGTTCTGGAGACTGTTGTTATGAGTTGAGGCTTCTTATTTGTTCAGAGATGGTCGAGATGAACCTTGTTTATCCTGCCATGAGCTATGGCTGATATTATGCCTGATATACCGTCCGTCTCCGAGATAGGAGTTGAGCTCAAGCAACGTGGTTCAAATTACAATAATGAATGATGTTGGTTCTAAAAGCCGGTGGTTGGACACCCGCTGCATTAGTTAGATCCATCCATCCTGGCTGGCGTGCCCATCTTCCGCGGTCTCCCTGAACCCTGGCGCCTCTTTAGGGGATCGTTCAGGGCTTCGACGGTGAGCCCCGTCCTAAAAGAGCCAATCACAACCCCCTTAGCTAAGCAAGTGATTTTCCTGCGGGTTCCATGCTGCCTTCTTTTTTCACGGGCTCCCGTCCTGTCGATTTCTCCATCCCGCACGAGCGAGTGAAAGTGAACACGATCTGTCTATTATTAGAAGCCCATCCATCTATCTATCTATCCCATCCCAACCACAGACGCCAGATTCAGCCCCATCGACGTCTATCAATCGAGCCTTGATCTGTTAATTCAACGTCAAACGGTTATTATATCGTTTTTTGACTCCATCACATCCCCCTCTCAAGCGCAACGCCTAAAACCCAAGCGCCAGAAACTCAACCGTTGTCCGCTCTTGAGCACTCAAATCTGACTTTCTATCGTATCGCATCGCATCGCATCGCATCGCGTCGCGTCGCGCAACGGTTAGTTAGTCTACTTGTCGCAACGGCTCTCGTCAAGTCGCATCTTGGTCTGCGCAGCGAATCTGATGATATACGCGACTCGCATGCCTGCGTTACTCATCACCCAGATTCCTCTTCCATCCCGCTCCCCTCAGGGCTAGAAAAGAGGTGCTACCCAAAGGCAAAGCGCAAAGATACCGTCGACGCGCTACTGCACCAGGTACCCCTCCACCAGTTGCTGGCCACTAAGCTACAAAGGCCACCAACGGCCTCGGGGTCCTTTAACTGAAGGCAACACATAACTACATACATACATTCGGCTTGTCCCAGCTCCAAGCAACGCAGAGCAGACCAAACCAAACCACCTTCGCTTCCCTCGTCAAATCCTCTCCCGCTCCCACTCTCTTTTTTTCTTTTAAATTACCTTCTACGGCCACCGCGACAGCCGCCTCCGTCATCTCACACCATTTACTCCTCTTCTTTCGGCTTTATCCATCAAACTTTTGATTTATTCATTTATTCGTTCTTCAACTGTCCTTCGGTAGCATCCACTTTACCACGCCGTTTAACGATCCTTTGTTCTCGCTTACGATCACGACTACGACCGCGTTGACCTGACCTTACTTTACCTTCGTGGCTCAAGTTTCCGTTTCAACTTGACAACTCCTTTTCTTTGCGACGGACGATCTGCGCGACCCATTTCAATTCCACCCTGCTCCACTGCCGGCGTCTCAGATTGATATTCCATATCTCCGTGCCCGCGACTGTTAAGCTGCCCCGCGTGGAAACGCGATACATCTCCAACTTGAGACACACAACCGTTCAACATGGGACGAAGAAAGATTGAGATCAAGGCGATCAAAGATGACAGGAATCGCTCTGTGTAAGTAATATCCAGGAACTGTCACAGGACACCAGACCGGTGTTTCAATGTTCGCGACTAACTGGCGCACAAAGCACCTTCTTGAAGCGAAAGGGCGGACTTTTCAAGAAGGCTCACGAGCTCTCTGTCCTTTGCTCCGTCGATGTCGCCGTCTTCATTTTTGGCAATAACAAGAAGCTTTACGAATATTCATCAACAGATATGCGAGAGCTGATTCATCGATATCAATATGTGAGTCGTGCTTCCCAAAGCGCTATAGCGTCACCCTCCTGTCTAGGCAGTGATCGCAAGCTCGGCGCGTTGAAGCAGAGGATGCTAACAGACAATAGCATGGCGGTCCTAGTGAACACAAAGGTCCATCCGACTTCAACGGCGGAAACGATGACGACGATGACGAGGAAAACGATGCCACCCCTCCCCATGGCCCTGAGGGTGTTGAGAACCAGATGATGCCCCCTCATCCCTATCAACAACATTTCCCTCCTCAGATTCGACACCATACCCCCTCTGCATCACCACCTATCGGCAATGGTCCCTTCCAAGCGCATCCCGGACACCCTATTCAGCGACAACATACTCCACAACCCCCGATCGGCTCACGGCCGGCATCACGAACAGATATGCGCCGAATGGGTCCCGGTATGGTTCAGCCTCCGCCTCCGCCCGGTCCTCCGCATCCCGGAATGAACTACATGCCCAATCCTCCAATGTACAGCTCGCCTCATCCTCCTGGTCTAGTCCCTCAACATCAACATCAACACGGTCCTCATCCTCAATATGCCTACCACCAACAACCTGGCCCGATGCAGCAACAAGGACCCTACATGGACGAACGCAGATCCCCGATGCCCTCTCCGATGCCTCCCGCTTACACTTCGCAACCGCCGTCTCAAGGAATCCAAGCACCTGCCCGTCCAACACCATCACCTCAGCCGAGTCAGCAGCATCTTACTCCAAACTTGTCGCAAATGTCTCCGCCGCCGCCCCAGCCTGAACGTCGCCTCCAAGAT
>JABFFJ010000538.1:0-30434 GCA_013623715.1 Fusarium verrucosum | reverse complement strand
TCTCTTTTTTAGCTATATATATAACGGTGGGGCTTATATATATGCGACGGTCATGTGACTGTCGGTGCCAATAACTAGGCTGCAACCCTGTATCAACCTTCTGGGCCAGAGCTATGCCACTTCGAGAAGCGTGGTCATATGGGATGGGCTATAGAAATTTATTTCAGTAGGAAGGTTTCATTGATATTCAATTTATATACCAAGGTTTGGTAGTAAGAAAAGCCTTTGTCAGAAGAACTAACTGTCCAGCTTGGGTACTTAGTACAAGTCTTCATCAAGCACGGTTCGATAGCTTCTTTAAAGGTAAGGGGCACGATTTTCTTGCGTCGGCGTATAGTGCTGGCAATGGGTTTCGTATTTCCATTGAGATATAGTATTGAAAGGAGGAGTATCCTAAAGGAGAAAAAAAGAAATACTAAGCAATTGCTAATCTTCCACCTCATCATCATAAAAGTCTTCAGATTCATCATCCGAATACGAACCCATTTCAGCCTCAGAATCGACTTGTTCCTGTCTCCATTTTTCAGGGAAAGCTCCGTCTGCAAGCTGGTTAATTCTTTCGTCAATATTTAGCAGACTCTCACACTATTCAGCAAAATCCAAAAATCCCGCCTACGCTTAAGTAACCTCGCTTAGGCTCTTATCCTTACTTACTATCACGAGCTTTTTAAACCCCCGACTAACTGCAGCCTGGTGAATCGACGATGAAAACCTAAATGCCCTCGCTAGGGCATCCCCAACAGCAATAGAATCATAACGGCAATCCTCTCTCAAACTTAATATTAACTCCGCAATGCTATTTCTCATCCTGACATTAATGTCTTGGTCCTGGTCAGAGCTTCCTTGGAGTCCAATGCCAGCCTCGTCGTCAGACTGATAATGAAATTCATCTCTGTCTTCGCCGTCAGCTTGATCGTGAAATTCGTCCTCATCTTGGTCGCGTTGTTGCTCAATTTCAACTCCATCGTCGCTGATATCGTCGCCAGTGGCATCGCTCGAAGCATCGCTCGTGGCATCGCTCGTAGCATCGCTAGTGTCATTGTCGTCACCATCGTTGCTATCGTTCGTACTATTCTCACTCTGTTCTGCGCCAGTAATGCTGTGTTCACTGTCGTTCCCTATGTCGACCTCATCATGGTTGACGTGAAAGTCACGGTCATAAGCACAAATAAACGCCAAACTTAGCCAGGTTAAGAGGGTCTGACACTTCCCGTCGATGGCATTCGGGTCCTTGACGTGAAAATGTTGGTACTTTCTTCTCCAAGTCTCAAGCGCATTTCCTGTAAGCCTCATCATGTTGCGTTGTAAAAGTAGTCGAATAGCTCGGATGCATCTACCTTCGACTGCAGCGCACAGGGCACTAGAATAGCGGCCGCTTGTGACTCTTGTCCTGCAAATGACCTTTCGATGAATCAGTGATTTCACTCGATCAACATGATTTGTTCGACAAGCGGCAATCAAAGCCGTGACACACTCGCCAGTCGTTGCCACAGCATTGACATCAATGTGCTTTTTTTCGAATACAAGATTAAAAGGCTCTGGACTCTCTACAGAACAAGCCGCAATCAAGGCATTGCCGTAGGAGTTGTAGGAGTTGTAGGAGCCGTCGGAGCTTCTGTGACACATGGTCGTTACGTCCGCGCCGTGGTCAAGTAAGAGCCCAATAATTTCGACATCCTGAGAAGCAATGGCCGCAATTAATGGTGTCCCTTTCTGTGTCACTACATTTACATCCACATTGTGACTCAGTAGGTGGACCACAAATCTTTTGTTCTTTGTCTCGGCCGCGTTGACGAGCCCGACAGCCCAGTCCAACGCAAAAGGGGGAGAGATGGGAGGACGGAGGTGGTCGTATTGAATCCTGTTGGCGTTCGGAAACTTGTCGAAGAGATACTCCGTACACTTGGAATCCAATGATAGCTTCCCAATGCAAAGCAAGAACAGCACCAACCGAGCGAGCTCCTGGTAGCATGTTGCAGTGTAGCTATCCAATCCTTCTGGGTCTAACAGCTTGGTCCTCCTATATACTACATTCGTGTCTTCAAACATGTGTTCTATGCCAGCAGAGCCGCGGAGATCATGATAGTACATCAGAGACTCCCTGAAACGGATATGCATCCTGCAGAGAGACAACAGGTATCTTGGATCGTCTTCCATTTTCGAAGCCTCTGTTTTTGACTCCATATAACTGGCGATGTCTTGAAGGTTTTGTCGCTGTTCCTTGATTTTGTCATAGATAATGAATTGAAAAACCTGGCGGAGGAAACTACGTTTCTCAGTAGATAGCTCCTGTGTTAAATTCTGCACGATAAACACCCGGAGCTTAAGTAGTATTCCGCAAGATATAGCCGTTTCGATTATCTCAACAGGTAGCGATGTACCTGTGTTGTAGGGGCGTCTCAGAGGACCAACCAAACACCGTGAACTTGGGTGGTTTTCGTCGAAGGGTGGGATCCAGTCCCATCTGTCCATGAAATAATCTTCCTCGTCTTCGCGCAAACTAGGTAAGTGCTCTTCCCTTCTTTTCTCGAGATGAGCGTCCCGAACTTTGAGCCAAGCAACGAAACTGTTGCGATATGAGTTGTTGATGATAGATTTAATGTCCTCTCTTTGAGATTCCCCAGAGATGTTCTTGAAGTGATCGTACCAATTGTTGCACGCAAACTCCCAGAGTGGGCCAATTTTCCTTGATTGCTCTTCTTGGATGAAGGAGGACGTGAAGGTGGTGTTCGGAGAGGAACGTAACCAGAGAGCCAGGGCAGTTGCTTGAGTATCATAGCGAAAGAGAATCGATGCGCACACCTTTGCCACATCGAAATGACAGCTGCTCTTGAGGTGGAGTTGGTGCTCTTCGCAGTATTCCTGGACTGACAAGTGAGAGAATCTGAAGACAGACCCTTCCATAATGACTAGGTTCCGACAAGCTGTCAAGACATATCTCTCATCGCCCTCGACTGTATTGGGCGAGTCCCCAGGCTTTCCCTGCAACCGCTGACAGGTGGCAGCAATAAGAGTATCCTTATCGCAGGAGCCCAGTGCAAGTAGCCACCGAAACACGCGAAAAGCCGTCTCCTGTTGAGGCTTGTTGAGTTTGCGGATACGTTGGAAGATATCGTGGTATGATTGAGCCAAACCTGCTGGTAACTTTCCCAACTCTGACCTGACATCAACAGGCCCACGCCGTGAGTAGTCGTTCAGTCCATCGACTAGACTTTTGATATGCAGCGAGGCCCATTGGAATCTTTTCCGTTAGTAACCCGATCTCTAAGACCCATTGGTATGGTCGGTAACTTACTGTCCTTGGCTCTTTTCATCGAATACCCTCAGAATCTCCTCTTTTACTTCCTCTTCTATGATATTGTCTTTTCTGTTTTTGTTGTGCCTTTCAATCTTATCTTTCACCATCATCCTAATGTCTTGTCCATTGTCGTTCGATGATATGTGGATCACGTGATGATCACTTAAGCTGTCCTGTATTTGGCTCTCATAACGGCTCGAGACAACGATCTTGATAGGCAAATCTCTCTTGATGAGCTCCTTGAAGACGTTCAGCACCTCACTCATTTCATGGCTCGATTCTGTTGACTGGGCATCTCCACCAATGCATTCGTCCAAAGCATCCAGGATCAGCACTGTTTCAGTCGTTTGTGGTATGAGGTCGATCAAAAGCGCTAAACATTTACCAGTGTCTAGTTCTGCCGAAAGTGAGACTTTCGGACTCTTCTTATGGTAGGTCTGAATGATCTTATCTGGTAAAGGGTGAAACTTGGATGCCAATTGTCGAATGAAGCTTCGGAGGACGTTTTTGCTGAATCTCCTATCAGGGTCGTCTCGCTTACAGTAGAAATACGCGAGGTGAAGTTTGGCGAAACTGTGGTCTTTCTTGATAGCGCGGCGGAATTCTTCGACAATGTTGGACATGACGACCGTTTTCCCAGCTCCAGCTACACTTTAGTCAGTGACGAACACATACACCATGATCAGCAGTATAGAAGATGGCTTACGATTGCCTTTGACCCAGAGTAGGCAAGGGCCCTTGGCCTTGACCCAAGATCGGTACTGATACTTCTCGAATATCCACCTGGCGGTATTTTCGGTTTTCTTTTTTATGATATCATCGTGATTGTCTTTGACCTTTGTGATGGAAAACCAGCTTAGTAACTGATCCCGGTTCAATTCCAAGCGGTGTTCATTCATGAAATGATGATAGGAGTCTAATTTGGAACTGATTTCCTGCTTCATTAGCTCGATCTCAGTCGATGTGGCGACTTTGCTGGCTTCTTCTGCTTGCCCCTGTGTGGCTCGAAAACTGTCGTTCAGGTCCAGTAGCAAGTCGCGGATCTGCTTCACCATCAAGCTTTGGTTGATCAATACTCCGGTATTTGCATCTTGAAACAAGGTCTGTTCGTATTTGAGAATATGTTGTTTGAACTCGATGATGTCTTCGTCAGTCCAGAAAACGTACCAACATAGACTGGCCTTATTTTTCTTGAGGCATTTCTCTGCCATAAGGAAAAATCTGAAGATGCGTTGGTAGATGGAGATGAGACATGTCTGGAAAGGTGCAATCGGGTGGCCATTTGATGCCTGATTGTCGACAGCTTTCTCATACGTCGAAGCTCTCTGCATGGTGTTGACAACCTCTTCCATGCCAGTCAATGCTGCACCGACCCCCTTCTCACCTAGAATGGCAAACTACCAACCAGAGGTTAAATCTAGGCCTAACTGGACCGTTTGAGTGACTCACTTCGAGAAGAACTTTGACGATTCCCCAAGCGAGACCGGCAGTCTCATTAGTTGCTGTTGCCAAGTCACCGACAGGCTTGAGCTTCTCAGCGCCGTCCACCACCTTGCCCCAGAGTGAGTTTATGGTGCGCTCCTTTCCCATAAACTTGAACGTCCTTTGCTTACTCTCTTTAGACTGTTGACGCTCCCGGCAGATCAAAAATAGCTCGGCTAACGACACATTACTCCCATCATCGTCGTCCCCGTCGCGCCGGTTTTCGCACTCATTTTTGATAAGGGAAATATTCGCGACAGTCTCTTCATCGAGGCCCTTGTGGGCAGCTATCGCAAGTCGTAGTAGCTTACCCTTCTCCCCTATGTTCAGCTTGCAGTAGTGTTTATCACCGAGGCTTTGTAGAATACTCTTAGTCGTACCATCTCGACTTTTGCCAGTCAATGTGTTGATGGCTTCCTTGGTGTCCTTATCGAACTTCAGTCTCAACTTTTTCAATCTCTTCTTCGTACTTTCATCAAGTCTTTCGAAAGCAATGCCCCAGTAGTCGCTTCTGAGCCCGGCGGTTTGGCGAGATAATGATTCTGCCATGATCAATACTGACGGGCATTAGTATTAAGTTCGGTAACCTGAGTTATTACTGACCAGAGTCCTGTTCTCTTTCCAAGTCAAAGCCAGTAAGTTCCTGACTTGGCACAATTGGACGAAATATAGAACAGACTGAGCTTTATACTAGACTAGTCGCAAAGGTATAGTTGAGGAGGAAAAGGTAGCTAGACTCATCACGGGCCGGGGTGAATTATTTATATTCATACAATCGTCAAGATATTGAACGACGGCTATAACGCCCTAATTCAGCAGCCACATCAAATGAAAAGTATGCCGACTAGAAAGAAGGAGGGGAAGCTTGCTACTGAAGCAACATCACGCCAGTAAGACGATGACTGCAGCCCGTCCGCCTCACTATTTCTCACTGATGTATAAGTAATGATTTAGACTGGGATCTATTGGACTTAACAGAGCAGTTTGATGGCCTCAGAATCTTGATATACCACATGTCAAACTTTGGAATTTGAGGCCAGCTAGCTAGCAGCAGTAATCATAAAGTGTCAGGGGTGCTTTCCTGGGAACCGCTCAATGATCTACACCGGGACGGGCCGGCTTAGACTGCTCATAACTAGGGATGATGCGGGGTTGGGTTTGAACGATGCTTAGGTACAATTCTTGATGTAGAGACTCGTTGGTGGTTACCCGGGTAGCCGGGCTGCCCATGCAGCTAGCATGTCGCAAGTGTCTCTGTAGTGTCAAGAAGGACCCGGCCCGGCCTTGACGAGTTACTAGTTGTTAATTGGATGGGCTCTGATTTACTTCTTGGCTATAGACGTTTCCATGTTGAACCGGGATAATCTGACGGTCTGGGTGTCATCCTTGTAAACCGGTCAAGCCGCCAAGACATTCAGTCGACGTTCAACGTTGGATTTTTGGAAGGAGTGGATGCATCTCTGTGACAAATACCGGTTTCAGTTTTCATGCTTCTGATATCCAATTCTGGTCCAGACTCTAATTGGGGTTGAAGACGCTTGTTGTGATGGTCCTATGTTAACCTCTATTCCCTGGAGCGAGGACTTGCAGATCCGATATTAATTGCCGTGATCTTGGCCTGCGGGGACGGTCTAGTTATAAGAATAAATGCTATTTTGATTCATATTTTTCATTTATGCTTTGTTGTCTGGAACCTTGGCAAAACCGGGGCCTCTATCTTTCGTCTCTGCGCTCACATCATTAGACTGAGGGGGTCATAAGATGCTGGAGTGTAAACGAAAACCATGGCTGAACTATCTAAACATGACTATAACGGCGGTACAGTCTAATGATGTGTAAAAAAATCCTTTATTGGCGAAAGAATGTCGTGAAATGAAGCAGCCAGAGGCGATTTATCTCCTAGCCCAGTATTGTCTTGCTTTGTAAAAGACAACACCCAGAACCCAGATGGCAATGATAACAATCGCTTGGACGGGTGCAAAGATAGCTCCTCTAACAACAACAAAGCCGCTGACTAATACGAACACGATAGGGTTGATAGAAAAGGTCTTGTAAGGACGTTCCAAATCCGGCTCCCGATATCGCAGAATTATAGCACCAAGAACCGTGAGGAAGAAGAAAGAATACTCTCCCAGACCGTTGAGTGTCAAAAGGGCTCGGAAGCTGCCAAAGAGGATGTAAAGCGTGGCAAGAATGACGGAAAGTATCACCGCGTTGATGGGAGCATCTCCAGATTCCGTGGACGAGTCCTCGGAAGACCGATCGGTTTCTTCAGCATCGGACTTGACGCCAACTCGACCGACAATGGTGAAGAGACTAGGAATCCAGCTTTTTCTGGCTGCCGCGACACACATGCGACTGGCGACGAACGAATTACCCAGCAGAGAACCTGCAACGACGAGACAGATAAGCAACGCAGTGAAAATGCCGAAGCCTCGTCCCAAAAGACGTGTCATGGCGGTGACTGCCACGCTATCGGTGGTGCTGACAATATTCCACGGAAGAAGAACATAGTATCCAGCATTAGCAGCGAGGAAGCAGATGATTGCCGTCGGGATGGAGGTGTTGATAGCAAGAGGGAGTTGCTTAGCAGGTTGTGAAAGCTCAGCAGAGACATAGATGGCCTGACAACGTAAGTACACGAGCAGATGCGAAGGGTAATCAACTCACCTTATCCCAACCCGAGTAAGCCCACAAGGCCGCATACAGTGCGGCAGAGTAATGTCCAAGAAGCTCCCACTGACTCAACTTACTCCAATCCGTATCCGGCCCATTCGGATTATATGTATCACGATATTCAAACCATGACTTTTTAAACCAATCGCCTCCTCCAACCTCTTTATCAGGATGCGTAGCATGAATGCCTACAACAGCCAGAGCAGCCATAACCACGACAAGGATACTCAGAAACTTGAGCACCACGAAGAAGCTATTGAGACGCGTGCTTGCTTTTGTGCTAATGGAGTTTGCAACGCTGATTATTATGAGGACGAGAACGGAGAGAAGCTTGTGTTCTATGCGATTGTCTTCGTTTATGACACCTGCTGCTGAGTATGCGACTTCGACAAAGACAATAGAGAGAATTGCCAGGGTTGCAGGCATAACAGCGACGATCCATGTCCATGCTGCGAGGAAGCCCCAGACATCACCATATATATGCTGAAGATACGGTTGAACGCCACCTGAACGCTGTTAGACGGATAGCGAATGCGCGACTGGAATCTTGCCTTCTCCAGGAATCGCCGTGCCAAGCTCAGCAAAGGTCGTAGCTCCAGTCCAAGCCAAAATACCTCCAATGAGCCAAATCACCAGGCCGATACCCGGCGACGGGACATTTGTGTCGATGGATCCAGGAGATGTGAAGACACCGCTTCCGATGACAATACTCACGACTATACCAAATGCTTCAACGGCGCCGAGGTTACGGGTAAACGTCCCTCTCGTCTCGCTCTCACGCGACGCGTCTACTTCGCGATCGTGATCCGCTTGACGCTGCTCAGCCAGAAGAGGCTGCTGACTAGCGACATCTTCAGCATGTGCTGATGGCATTTCGAGTCGAGGTTATACGAGACTATAGTAATTTCAATATTGAAACGAGAATGAGCTGACGGAGAGTGAGATGGAGTCATGACCAGATGACCCAAGCCATAACGTGATGCAGCGGTTAATCATCGGCTGTGGCGTAATACTAGTGGTTTACTACGAAATGATCAAATCGGGGCCAAATAAGCTTATCTTGAGTTTATTCTCATGTGAATCTCTAGTGATGATACCTTTTATTCTTATTCTTCATTCTAGAATCGCTGGTGAGAATCGGCAGTTGAAATACGAACTAATAACATTAGACGAAAAAGCCCCGAGATGAAACGCTATCAGCTCCCCTGACAATTAAACAACCCCATTTTCGCTTGGCAGTGAGGCAATTCGCCGACCTATGCCCATTATCTCGTTTGGACAACCGAACTCAACATTTAGGCTATCAAATGAATGCCCTGTTCTGAAACACTTATACTGAAACTACCCTCTGCAAAAAATGTGAAAAATCCACCAATTGGGAGGTCTCCTCTCACATGTTCCAATTTCTCACGAACCATAATCCCTATACACAAGATATATAAGCAAGATCAACGCCCAGTTTCTTTTCTTGGTCTATTCTCACACAGTAGATCTCCATTCATTTCATCACAACACATTACTTTCGCTACTTTCATTCGCTACAATGGGTTCTTTCGCAAAGTCCGCCACTCTTAGCCTTCTCGCTCTTAGCGTGAATGCTCATCCTCACGCTGAGCGTGCCGATGCCCCTTACACTGCGAACCCCAACATCGGCCCTGGTGGCTCTAGCTTCAAAGACTCCGCCCATTTCCGCATCTACGGAGGATCTGCCGATGCCGCCAACAAGGCCATTGACATGCTCGAGGCTGCCTACGAATGCTTCGTCGGTACCTTGAAGTGGCGATCTCCTGGTCTTTCTTTCAATGCTCAGGGTGACAGCGGTCCTCGTTACAAGACCAATGTTTACTCTGTTGACAGGTTGGAGGGCGCCGCTGGAGTCATGCACTCAGATGGACAGACTGGAATGGCCTATCTTGATGTCGTCCACCAATATCTGTCAATCCCAGGAGTTACAGTGCACGAGTACGGCCATGGTATGCATTACCACCAGCAGGCCTGGGTGAACCAGGGCCGAACTGGTGCTTGGTGGGAGACTGTCGCCAACTGGGTTGCCGACACATACAAGACCTCCGACATTTGTGCTCCCGCCCGCAAGAAGCACAACCAACCAACTGCTCCCGTCGAAATCGAGCTTCCAAAGCTTCTCGGTGACGCTCACCAGGTTATTGTTGATGGAACTGCCGGCAGTGGTAACTACTACCAAGCCTGGCCTTTCCTGGCTTACTTGACCTACAACCCCGATAACTTCGCTGGTCTTGGTCAAGACACCATTCGACAGCTGCAATTGCAGTACAAGAGGAACAGCAACGAGACTCCTCTTCACACTCTTGCCCGTGTTTCCAAGAAGGCTACTATCGGCGAGATTGTCGGTCGCTACTGGGCCCGCATGGCCTATGTCGATATCGGCCACCCAAGCGCCCAGAGTGCCTTCTTCCAGCAGCGCTCTCAGATCAACTTCGCCAACGTCCAGTCCGCCGGCAGCAACACTTACAAGCCCAAGTCTGGCCGCCAGCCTCGCTACATGGGTGCCAACATCATTCCTCTCCGCGTTACCGGCAACCAAATCCAAGTCAAGGTTTCTGCCAACTCCGCCTATGTCGCTACTGTCGCTATCTACCGCAAGGGCGGCAAGACTACTTATGTGACTCTTACCAACGGTGCTGCTACTGTTCCCGTCCAGTCTGGTGATGATGTCAGTGTTGTTGTTGCCAATGCTCCCGCTCAGGCTATCCTGTACGATGGTTTCAACCTGACCCCCGAGGTTTCCAAGGGTCTTGACTACACTCTTACTCTTACTGGTGCTACTGCCAAGATCTAAATGGAGCTTGCTGGAGATTTTTATTCGCGTATATAGACTTTTATGTATATAAGTATACCATTAGATATGGGGAGTACTGAGTATAAATACAGTGCTTAAAAGACTTTCGCGGTAATCGTCTTTATGTCCCAAAGTGAGCATTTAATGCATATGTTTTGGGATATATATGTCGTATGGGTTTTTGGTATTACACATGAAAGGACGGCTGCTCGTGAAAAAAAAAATACGATGGCCATTGGTATGTGTCCAAATAAGGTTTGATTCTTTCACTAATGGGGGGCTGGCGCAACGGTAGCGCGTCAGATTCCAGTTCATCAACCTGGAGATTCCTGAAGGTTATCGGTTCAAATCCGGTGTCCCTCAATTACATTTTTTGCCCTTTAGTGTCGTGGTTAGTTAATTACACGTCTAGGGTATGCATCAATTATTTCCAAGGATGCAGGATTGTTTCCTTTTGGTACTTGAGCTTGAAATATTCTCTATTTAGTATAGTATATATAACTGGCATGGTCAAGACGTCAATCTCACTAGGATGTTGAACATAATTCTTTTCTGCATTAAGAAGATTATCGGACATAATAGCTAAGGTGTATCTTATATAGAATTTATTTTTCTTTGTTTTAATGTTGCCTAATTGATCTTTAATTGCCCTCGTGTATCCGCCTCTTTCCACTCTCCAGAAATCTATTGGTAAAATACACAATCCACGCCGGGAGTGGCTGAACCGGATTTGATCCCAGCTCATCTGAATCTTTAGTTGGCTCCGCAGATGGAAAGCAGATATACGACATTCCTCCTATTATGTGACAGGTTTTTACCTTCCCCTGGACATTCATCTTAATAGGCATGAACGCAATACCAGAGGGTATGCGGTCATATGTGACTTTCCAACATGGCACTCCACCCACTTCGCCAGCATTTCCATAGGGATCTGTAAGCTTTCCATCCAAGTCACAAAAGCAAAATGCGCTGAGCCAACCACTGATATAATCGGCGCCTATACAATGCCGAGGACTTCCTTTCATGACCATGTTGTCCCAGAACTCGGTAGCTTGTGGGCTCTGTGGCTTGATGAAAGCGAACGCAATGTGTTGGACGATGGGTATTAAGCGACGTGCACACTCCCTTGCCGATATGTGTTGGATCCCGTTGAGGATGGCCAAAAGCCTTGACGCGATATCCAGCCAGTCTGCCTCGGTGCCCAGCAGTTTCACGGACTGAATCCCGAGTTTTCCTCGTGATTCTTTGGGTTTCAGGTGAGTATGCTTCTTGCAAGACGTACCCAGAAGCAGCACCGCGGCAGCTGTGATATATATGGAACTAGTCGTGCTAAACTTGGGCATAATAACACGTTTGACGTTAGGATCCAGAAACTTTCGTTCCACCAGATAATCCATCTCCCTGGCTCTTGTATCCGGGCGACTGAGCTCCGCTGGAGTCAGCATAGGAACGTCAAAGGCTTCTCTCAGCATATCCGGACGTTTGGAGTATTGGACTAGAAAGGGGCCAAGTTGCGCAAGAATAGACAGCCAGACATCGTCCGGGCGGATACGGAGGGTGAGGTTATTATGGTAGGCATGGATAGCTGAACAGATAAAGCTATTTTGAGAGGCCGATACAGGACGACTGGTCAAATCGTAGTTATCAGCCATGCTCTCTGTGCCCCCTCTGCTTTGGCGGTCATCGTGGGGAGAAGGGGTTTCCAGAGATTCGTCCGGGGGAGCAGGGTGGACGGGCTCTTGGTTTGAGACTTGAGGGTTTAATCCTGACGTAGTCGACATTGCTGAAGCTGTTTGAGATGGGTGATGGTCCAGGGTAAGAAGCGAAAGAAGTAACGAGAAGTCCGTCGGTGTTTGTGTGATAGCTAAGTCAAGTTGAAGAACGAAGTTCGAAGAAACAGAGGAATTCATGGGGGTTTTATAGAAGAGGAGATCTTTGCGCGCATATTAAAATCAGGATTTAAAAAAGTTAGAATGGATGTATTTATCTATAAATATTAGATTTATTGCTTTTTGACTTCAGAAGGTAAAATAAATATGTCGTTCTCGATGCTGTGTCTCGTCCTATACAAACAAATAAGGTTCTGAATGGTTTTATTACAGCGCGCTTGAAAAACCAGAACTGCTACCAGTTGTTAGACATGTACGTAGAGGTTAAGATGCTCCCTTGTCTAATGATATGTGCCCGGTAGGGCTATGATGTGTCGGTTACATGACTGACGGTCCCAATAAAGAGATTCAATTTCTGTTTTTTCAGAGTTTCAATATGAACTCTAAGATATTTATTAAGTGCGCGCATAGCAAATAGAAGCGTCAGTGATGAACATTAAGTTATATTACTAAATTATTTCTATAAAAAGGTTATTTTTCATAATCGGAATTAAGTGCAAAAATGGTATTCGGTGGAATCTAACCACCTACATTGGACGAACAGGGAATCGAACCCTGGACCACTCCCAGATGCGAGCATCTGATAGACGAAACTTGCTAAGGGAGTATTATACCACTAAACCATTCGCCCGGAATTATTGAAACACCACCATCAGAATAGGATCTACATTGCCCAACCAGTCGGATAAAACACTCGCCAAAGCACAACGCGGGCTATTTATATCTACTTGACTATTTTGCTCTGGACGAAATCATTAGCATGACTGATTAAGAAGCTTGAGTAGGTAGCTAAAGGAACATGTAATAGGGGCGGACTTGGCCAAGGAAGAGAGCGTCGTACCTTTTGCCTCCTACAAAAGCATGCCTCAAAAGCACTTAGCAGAGAGCCAATACAATTTTGCTTAACCTGGCAACGAGGTCAAAAGAATAGTACATCTACTGTATTCGTTCAAAACTAAAGTTATTTCCCCCTTGTTTCAAGAGCCGCTCTTCAACGCCGAGAGGCAGCTGGTCAGCTTTCATTGGTGCTGTCAGCCAACAATTGAGTGGCCATGGCCGCAATTATGGGCCTGGCCTGGTGTAGCCGCCGGCCCCTCTTCTTGGATGTAGATAGGTAATTATATTAAATTTGGAATACTTCCATTCTTTTATGTTATCCATCCATTCGGCCGAAATCCTCAACCCAACAAGGTCTCGCCTGTCGCCTTAGTACAGCTTAACCCATCATCAAATTAATTAAACGATGGTTCTGCCAGCAACAACTTCAGAATTCATCTGCGATGCATGCAAGAACGTTGATTTCAACAAAGTCCTGGAGTTAACCAGTGCTACTCCAAGCGCTGAAAGCCTCGTGCTCGACGCCGGCAGCTGTGAAAGGGTTGATTATGACCCTTATATGTGTTTTTATGTGTTCTTTATTAAGGTTCAGGGCTTCAAGAGCCTTTTTTCCTCAACAAAAATAACGACTTAGCTAGTTAGCTCGACGCCGATGGATCACGCTTCATACCGCCGCTGCAAACTGATTGTATCGTTTGTAAAATATTGTCAACATGCTGTCAACAACAATCAACCACACAGGGAGGCTTTGAATTGCGCGCCATCTCGCTCTTGCAACATCGTCGATGGGCCGACCCGAGTTTCAGAGGAGCCCAGGAGACTGCAATGCTTGTGGTGACCCCCAAAGACAACGAGAACAACATTCCCACATTCACTAGTGTTGATGATGCAGGATGCGTGGTTGTCTATCCAAAAGGAACGGCGCCCGGTCTTTTCAGGCCGCGCATCGTCTCGGAATCGTTCGACAGCGAGAGAACGCGGAAGTGGCTCCAAAATTGCAGAGACTGCCATGGAAGCGAGTGCCGCGGATCATTTCAGAGGGTAGCAGCTATGAAGGTAATTGACTGTGAAACACTCAAGATTATACCAGCCACCGCTTCCATGACATGGGTCACATTGAGCTACGTTTGGGGAAAGCAGAAACAAGCTGCATCCGACAATCATACACCGCTCCCTTCGCTCCAACTTCCGTCACCTATTCCGCCGTTGATTAGTGATAGTATTGCAGTTGTCAAAAGCCTTGGGTATCGATATCTGTGGGTTGATAAGTACTGCATCGACCAAACGAAAGAACCTGAGAAGATAGATCACATCAGCAACATGGACTTGATCTACGGAGGATCCGCGCTCACCATCATTGCCGCATCCGGGACAAGTGAAGATCAGGGTCTACCCGGGGTTGGATCAACCAAGAGATCCAAGCAACAAGTTGTTGAGCTTCCGGATTTCACAATTCTGAGTACAGGCCCGGACCCGTTGGCAAGCATTACAGAATCAAAATGGTGGACGCGAGGGTGGACGTTCCAGGAGGCCTTCTTATCACCAAGAAAACTGGTCTTCACCGAGCATCAGGCCTACTTTGAATGCATTGAGGTCAGTTGGAATGAATCCATCGGTGGGTTGGAGTTCATCGAGAATCCCGAACATGTCGACTTTCGCGGTAACTGGAAGGCCAGCAGCTTTCTCATGAACCCATACTCGGGCCGGATAGCACCTATGAAGTATTGGGATGGCGGGTGTTTAGAAGAAGGTGGAACATTGCCCGTTGGAAGCGACGAGACGCATAAAATGATCCAGTTTAGACATTATGAGCTTTTCAAGGTTGCAGCAAAGTACTGCGCGCGCGAGTTGACATTCGATGGCGACTCTCTCAATGCCTTTCTGGGCGTACTGCGATTCCTGGAGAGAAACAGCCTGCCTCCTACCTTGCACCTATGCGGGCTGCCATATATTGCTCTGGGAAGCACTGACGACGAAGCCGCCGGGATGTATTTGACGGCTTCGCTCTGCTGGTACCACCTACCGTCAAGCTCGATACGACGGCGGATCGAGTTTCCGTCGTGGACGTGGGCTGGTTGGGCTGGACCTATTCATTCAACTCCTTTATTCCAAGCAAAGCGTTGGGTTCCGAGGACTCGTGAGATTCTTTTGGAAGATAAAGAGGGAAACAAACGTCCAGCCGCAAAGCACCTACAGCCTGGTATGCATTCTCATGGTCCCGAGTCAGCCAGTGCAGTTCACTTAAGAGCCCGTGAAATCCCGTCGACACTCTTCTCTACAGCCGGAGATAGTGACAGCTGGAGTGACTGCGCAGTCGCGGGGCATAGTCTGCTTGTTGAAGGGATGCAGCTACCGATCGCCAAGCCGAGTGTCTTACTGGAGCGCCTAGAAACAAACGCTTGGAGTTGTTTGTTGCTTGGAGACTATTGGTCCAAGGGGGGAAATCGGAGGTTTCTGCTCGTTGTTGAATGGGGGGATTCTGAGGTGGCTAGCCGAGTTGGTATTTTTCTTGTCCAGGGATGTGAAGGCAACGGAGAAGAACCCGGTAGTTTCTTTGATGAGACCAACTTGAGATGGATCCAAGTTAGGCTTGTTTAGTACGAAAAGTATTGTAATTGGTCCCCTTCCAGCTTTACCTGTCGGGTATAAAACTTGTCTTGGATTATATCAACGGCCATTGAGGTGACCGCAACTCGGCCATTGACTCACTCTGAAGTGCCAGCTCTTGAAAATATTCAACAAACAGTATTTAAATTTTACATTACCAGCCTATCAAGTAACTTACAAAACATCTATAAGCTTTTCCCATCTCATCTTACTGCGCAGCCACCATCGCCTTAACAGGAGCAGCCTGAACCTCAGCCTCAACCTTGTTATCAATCTCCATCTGCAGCGCAACCTTCTCCCAAACAGCAGAGTCAAACAACTCCTCGAATGTATCTTCAATGACACGTGCAGTTCTCTCCACGATCTCATCAACATCATCCTTGGTCACGATAAAAGGCGGGCAGATCAGAAAATGATCTCCGCTGTATCCATCGTAACCTCCGTTGGCGTTGAACAGAGCGATCTCGTAGCCTTTGCTCATTCCGCGCGAGTGAAGCATGCTGTTGAGACCCAAGTCATACGGGAAGGGCATCTTGGTTTGCTTGTTGGTGACAAACTCAACAGCCCAGAAAAGACCGCGCCCACGAATGTCGCCGACGTAGGGCATGGGGAGCAAGCACTCCTTGAGTCGTGAACCAAGATACTCGCCCATGGTTTGAACATGAGAGACAAGATTCTCATCCCGGATGATCTGCTGGACCTTCAAGGCTGCAGCTGCAGCTTGCGGATGAGCCATGTATGTCTGTCCATGTGCAAATCCCTTGCCAGATTTCTGGAACGACTCCACAAGCTTGGAGTTGATCATGACAGCAGACACAGGAGCATATCCAGCACCAAGACCCTTTCCGACAACGAGAATATCGGGAACAACGTCCTCTTGCTCCCATGCATGAAGGGTCCCAGTGCGACCCATTCCACACATCACCTCGTCGAGGATAAGCAGCGCATTGTGCTTTTCGCAAACGGCCTTCATGGCAGGAAAGTATCCCTTCAACGGCATGGCACATCCACTCGCCTAAAGCAGTATTAGCCAGTTCAACGGATAAAAAGGTAGCAGATGGCTTACACTCCCGCCAACAGTCTCAGCCACAAAGGCGCAGACCTTTTCAGGCCCAACCCTCATAAACTCGTCATCAAGCTCCTGCGCCAGACGTCGCACATACGCCTCTTCGTCCTCGCCGTCTCTCATGCCACGGTATGCACTGCAGGCAGACACACGAGAGGAGTTTTGTGAAATCATCTGCACGAAGGGATCTTTTCGGACTTTGAAGTCCCCAAGTGTCAAGGCGCCCAGGGTCGCACCATGCCATGCACCTACACGCGCGATGAAGTGGCTTCTCTCGGTTTGAGGGATGGCGAGGTGTGAGAAGTGCGTCTTGGCGAGTTTGAGGGCGACTTCTACTGCCTCGGAGCCTATAGCCGTAAGTCAGTGATTCTGTTCTGAGATATTGTTGACGTGACCTACCTGATCCACATAAAACGGCCTTGGACATGAGGCCACCTGTAGACTGAACAAGAAAGTCGGCAAGGTCCTCGGCTACCTGCGTCTTGTAGAATCCAGGATGACTGTTGGCACCGACGGTCACATGACCGTCGCATGCATATAAGCCCCACCGTCGCATACGTAGCTAAAGAAGAGACAGACTTAACTCCTTCACAAACACCAACAATGACAGTAGGGAACATTCACCAGCTGTGCAACAACAGCCTTCTGAACATCCTTGTTGTCATAGCCCAGACAGGCAACGGCCGCTCCAGCAGTGGCGTCTAGAATCCTACGGCCATCGCTCGTGTTGAGGTAGATGCCCGATGTCGACTCTATAAGCGCGGCGGGGTGTTTCTGGAAGTTCTTGTAGAGAAGACTGTTTGTTGGCTTGGAGGATGCCATGTTGTACTACCCAAGAGATGATGAGCTGCAGAAGCCATTTGTCGTCTGGTCTTTCATCTTATATACCCAATGTCAACTCTTACTATCCCCAGTTGTTTGCTTGTTCATTCATTAATCTTTCTATCATGACGCGATAACATCTAGAGATTAGCTCGTTCAACTAGTCTCTGTTGTTTACCTAGTTTGCGGTGGACCAGTATTTCCAGATATGCAGTGTAATAGTAATCAAGCTGGCAGGCCGCATCCACATGAGCCACAGGAACTAGCGGTGTCTTATATGTCTTCCAATCAATGTCTCTACAACAAGAGATAATCTATGGATCTGCGTCATGATGTGAGACACGGGAGGAATGTGCCGCAACAAGGAGCTTGATAGCTCTGTCTCATTTCAGCGCGATACACTAAAGAAAGCATGAGTGACGATCTCCCTCCCTACAGGCCGACGTACAGCGGGTTGCACAATCCCTACCTGCCTGCCGCTGAGGACACCTACTTTAAGGCGTCGTTTTATTCTCTTCCATCTTCATCTCAATCTTTTTTGTTTCCCATTGGTGATATTCTTGTTTTGATTCTGTCCAGATCGACAAAGTGGATATGGAACTCCCCTTCAAGGATATCGTTTTTGATACGTCGGACCCTCAAGGATCAGCCCTGCAGCTTCTTCCTCTTCTATTCCCCGATGAGAAGTCCGAGAATGTCGACTTGCGTATTGCGGCTTTGACGCAGGGAATGACAAATGGCGTGAGAAATACTCCGTACCATCCCATGTACGAACATGGCGGGCGCTAAACGTTTGGCAGCTGTTCAAGGTCTCGATCGATGCATCCACGGCAGATGCTGTGCTGGTCAAAATCTACGGCGATGGAACAGACATCACTATTGATCGCAACAGTACGTTATTACCAGACTCCTTCTATCTCGTCTGGGACTTCCGTCTTCGTTTCGTGTCTAACGTGCGACAGAGGAGCTCAGGGTGCACAAACTCCTGGCAGAACGTCAACTGTCGTCGTCTCCGTTGGTACGCTTCACCAATGGCCATGCTTATCAGTTCTTATCTGGAACTGTCTGCTCTGAAGCGGATATGTCTGAGACAAGAATTTTCCGAGGAGTTGCGAGGGAGCTGGCGCGGTGGCACGCGACGCTTCCTACGGCAGAGGTCAAGAATGCAAACGAGGTCTTGGAGTTTAGCCCAGGAGTTTGGTCAACTGCGAAGAAATGGCTAGATGCCATCTCCAAGAACCCGGATCGGTCAAAGGCCGAAATTGACGGTCTGTATGAAAAGTTCCAGTATCTAGCCGACGAGTTGTTGCCCACTAACATGTCGGAACCCTTGGTGCGTCGTTGCATTCTCCCCCATTTTCTATACTGACCTCATTAGGTTCTTGGCCACGGCGATCTCTTGTGCGGCAACATAATTGTACAGGAGTCGGCTGATGGCATGGACGTCGCATCGGTGCGCTTCATTGATTACGAGTAAGTCATACCCTGCATAGCTACACGTTCCAAACACTGAGCAACCCTCAGACATGCCACATACTGTCCTCGGGCGTTTGAGCTTGCGAATCATTTTGCCGAGTGGACTGGCTTCGAGTGCGACTACACTTTACTGCCCAAGACATCAACCCGCCGGGCTTTCATCCAAGAATACCTCACGACCCACGCCGAGCTTTGTCGGGAGCACAATGTAACCCATCTACCGAACAAGACAGATCTGCCGACTGTCAATGATGCCGCTGTGGAGAGCCTCATGCGTGATGTCGACCGTCACAGGGGATTTCCAGGATTCTACTGGTGAGTCTTGTCTTATGCTGTGTTGCACAGACTTTGATACTGAACCCGCGGCCACGGCAGGGGTCTATGCGCCTTAATTCAGGCTCAGACAGCGACCGGAACTATCGACTTTGACTACGCGGGATATGCCGCGAAGCGCTTTGCAGAATACGAGGCATGGCGTGGGGTGCATTCCGGCCATATTCCGTCTGATGCTGATTTGCCCCTGAGAGAGAAGATTTGGGCAATGCCGTGAATTTTGGGGCGAGACAAACATGCAATAGTCCTTGAAAAGTCATGTAGAAACTAAGACACTTTACCTTAGCACATTTTATTGGCTGTATGCTGTGCCATGTATGACTCGTCCTGTCTTCTTGTCTTGGCTAAAGACAGACTCTAGTACACACACAAACGGCCTTCGGGCAACGTGATTCGTTCACCCGTTTGAGACAGGCTCTTTTGCTGAGCTGACGAAAGCCAAGTAGTTTACTTTAGGAGTAGGCCGCGTGATCTAGAGCCATGGGCCGTGCAGATCGCCGCCGTCAAGGACGAGCTTATCCCGATGGGATGAGATATCGAGAAATTCTTTTTAAATAAGACAAATACTAGGTAATTGATCTCAATCTCTGCGTTGAATCACTGTCGGATTCTTTCTATTCGTAAATATCCTCTGCCCATACCAGGGCTCTTCACCATGGCAGGATGGACACCCGCAAACCGCTTCCTCTCCAGCATCGGCGCCGCTTCTCTGTGGCGGTCAAGCCGAGACCTCAAGATTCTCATCCTTCTCCGCTTTATCCGTTTGCTCGGCTATGGAGGAACAACGCTTGTTCTGGCGCTGTACCTCAATGCGTTGGGATTTCACGATACGGATATCGGTCTGTTTATGACGCTGACTCTCGTGGGAGATCTTGCTATTAGTTTTGTCCTTACTTATGTTGGTGATCGTATTGGCGTGCGCTTGACTGCTATTATTGGAGCGTTGTTGATGACTGCGGGAGGGATTGCGTTTGCTTTCTTGGAGAACTTTTGGTTGTTGCTTCTTGCGAGTATAGGCGCTGTTATCAATCCAAGGTACGTTTATCATTCTTTGATCTGGAGATTTAACTGACTGGTTAGTGCGAATGAGGTTGATCCATTCAAGTCTATTGAAGAATCAGCTATTGCTCGCCTCAGCACATACCACACCCGCAATGACATGTTTGCTTGGTGGTCAATGCTAGGCATGTTTGGCACTGCTATGAGCAATCTCCTCACTGGCTGGTTCATCAACGCACTTGAAGAGAATGGCATGGAAAAAGTTGATTGCCATCGCATGGTGTTTCTCTGCTATGCCGGTATCGGTTTGGCCAAACTGCTTTGTTCTATGCTTTTGAGCTCTGAAGTTGAGCAAATACCCCCTCAGAAAGAAGACTGCGCAACACCACAATCTGGTACAACGACACCAGATGAAGAAACAACAGATGAGAATGCACCTCTATTAAGTGAGAATATTCCCGATTACGGAGGTGTCGTTACAGACACAGAAACACCTGAGTCTCAAGCCCAAGTCATCGCAGCAGCAGCCCAAGAAAAGCGTCTCTTCACACCCTCATCCTTCGACTTCATGTGGAAGATTTCCCTCGCCATCATCTTTGACTTTGTGGGCTCAGGCCTTGCACAAATCTCATGGATGACATACTTCTTCAAGCGCGAGTACGACATGCCCGAGGGCGCATTAGGTTCCGCAACCTTCACCGCCGGCATCATCTCGTCCGTCCTCAACCTCGTCTCGTCCCCCCTATCGCGCGCCCTAGGCCCAGTACAAACAATGGTTCTCTGCCACACCATAAACTCCACCTCTCTCCTCATGGTGTCGGTGCCCGGAAACAAGTACGTTGCGCTCATCATCTTCATCTTTCGCATTGTCACCCGCGAGATCGACAGTGCACCCAGACAGGCCTTCATCTCTACTAGTGTATTAGACCATGAGCGTACTTCTGCGATGGGGGTGCTGAACATTACAAAGACGATTGGAAGTTGTCTTGGTTTGTACATGACGGGTTTGTTTGCGGGTTTAGATAAGTTTTGGCTTGCTTTTATTCTTGCTGGTGCTCTTAAGATTTGTTACAATATTTTGATCTTGGTGTTCTTTTGGAAGAGGCGTTAAAAAGTCTTTCATTCATGCAGCATTCGCATTTGGTCGAGTTTGGTATGGTACCTGAAACTGTGTTATCAGAATGGACCCTTATGGTAGTTACTAGATAAAAGCATGTCAAGTCTTATGCATCGATATCCTAAGAATACCGTAAAGACTTAGAAAATTCATAATACCCTATAGATCCTTTTTACCTAATTCTAGGCTACTAATTAGCTAAGAATCTAATATTAGTACTAAAACTTAGGATTTCTTAGGGAAAAGGTATCCATAGGGTATTACGAATTTTATGAGCTTTTACGGTAGTAAGACCTTTCATCTGCATGTTGCTCAGCATTCGTGCTCAGATAAGAGTCCATTCCAGTACCAGATCTACGTGTTGTCATATCCATCAAGATGCAGCTCCGTGTGAAGTTAATCTTGCAGGAATCCATCTACGTGTAATTGGGTTTCATTAATGCAAGGAAACAATAGATCAACCGTAGATGGCCTCAAACTCATCTGCCGAGTCAAGACATGGTATGATTCAGTTTGCGTACGATCCATGCCCGACATCCTGCGGTCCTTTCTATGACAATCACCTTCCTGTATCGACATGGCGTCAGTTGTCTCTCTTTTCTTTTAAGGGAGTTCCCGTGTTCCAGTTCAGTCCAAATGAGAGACAGTGGCTTGTTAACATCTCCCGTGATGTGATGCAGATTATGCACTCATCAGTTCGATATCACTATCACAATCATCACCTTGCAGCCGGCATCTCCTCACATATGTCTTGCAAGATGTGGATCTATAATACCCTCCATGGTTCCTCCTATTGACCGATATCCCCCATTCCTACTATTTACTCCCTCATTATTGTTTACTCATCCCCAACAATGGATCATCTACTCCATCTAGACACAGACGTCGTCTGCCTCCTTGCCAAGCTCAACTCCTATGACTACATCATCGTAGGAAGCGGTTTTGGCGGAGGTCCATTGGCCGAAAAGCTCGTATCTGATCAGAAGAAAGTCCTTCTTATTGAACGAGGAAGTGTCATCTTCTCAACCCACGTCCTCAATACCTCTCGTCCCTACTACAACCGCGGCGCCAGTAACTCCCCCGAAGGCAATGAACGTGTCTACGACGCTGTCAAAGCCAAGGTTCAATGTACTGATCGCTCTGACAGCTACGTTGGCGGCCCAGTGTATTGCGTCGGAGGACGTTCTAACCTCTGGGGTACTTGGATCCCAGAAATCGGCGATGAGACTCTCGGTCTTTTCTTCCCTCCCGAGATCTTCGACTATCTCAAGGGTGATAAAAAGGGATACCAGCAAGCCTTTAACTACGTGACGGACTCCGAGCCTGGCGATGTGATCTACCCAGAGGGCCCAGGTGATCATGAAGTCAGCGCCGCTGAGATTGGTGATGCAAGTGACAAGTTGAACAATGCCCTAGCTGGAGCCAAGTTCAGTCTCATGCCCATTGCAGCACAGTTCAACGCTCCGGCGCCTTACAAGTTCGCCCAAGGTGCCTTTAGTACCACGCTTGGAATCATCAACCGCATGTACGCCAATGATCAGTACCTCTCTGTTCTTCTCAATACAGAGGTCATTGCTGCTCAGCACACTGAAAGCGACACTTTGTAAGTCCACCCTTCCCATATATAGAAAATTGCTAACAACCAAGGCTCAGTCAAAAGAAAGTCCATGCTCTCAAGATCCGGGACAAAGCAACCGGCACTATCAAAGTACTCCATATCGGAAAGGCCAAAGTCATCTTCTCAGCCGGGACAATTGGCACAGCTTCCATTGCCCTCAACAGCGGTCTAGATCACTTGAACCCCCTCGTTGGTAAAGGCCTCATCGACCATAACGTATGCTATGTCCGCTTCGCCAAAGAAAAAGACAGCAACGTCACCGCGAAGCCTCTGAATTTACAGACCCATCTTAAAGTTGGCGGAGAGGAGTGCCTTGTCACAGTAACCATCAACGCCAACTTTTTCCTGGCTGGAAGTTCTGCGACGCTCAACACGATGCACTATTATCGTCATGACGGCACGCTCACCAGCCCTTCTAAGAGTGCGGCTGATGAGCAAGAGAACTTCGACACGATTTGTGTTCTATTCGAGTTTGTCGGTAAACTCGATGACGAGAACTCCGTTCTTAGTCTTCCAGGCTTAGACCCTGTTCTTGATTTCCGACGTCCACCGATCAAGCATGATGTGCAGTGTGACATGGAAGACATCATCCGCAAAGTCCGCGATGCTTTCATCGGGATAAAGCCCAACCAAGCCACCTATTCTGATCCCAACGTGTGTCCCGATCCTGGTCTTCGGCCGCAGCATTTGGGTTTTGGGGTCTTCTCTCACGAGTGTGGAACGATGCGAATGGATGGACCGAGGGGGCCTGGTGTGGTGGATAAGGATCTCAAGGTCAAGGGACTGGACAACCTTTGGGTTTGTGATCTTTCTGTTTTGCCTGTTAGTCCTGAAGCGAATCCGTCTCTCACACTGGCTGCTTTGTCATTGAGACTGGCTGATCATCTGAATGGTAATGCTCAGTAAATGGCAAGGAAGAGGTTTTTCAGGATCTGGTACCCTGATTGATACCAATTCAGACACTGATGGACTGCCGTTACTTTTCCATGTCTGCAATAGTTTTAATATATTTATTATCTAAAGGGAACGTCCAATAGATATCCGCTATCATGCGTCAAATTAGCTTTATACTATAAAGACATAGAAAATGCATAATACCTTAAAGAACCATTTTACCTAAATCTAGACTACTAATTAGCTAAAATAAAAATAAGAATTTATTATTAGTACTAAAACTTAGGATTTCTTAGGGAAAAGGTATCTATAAGGTATTGCGAATTTTATGAGTTTTTATAGTATTTATGGCCACTCCTATAAACCGAACGTTACAAAAGAAACCCTCCCTTCCGACCTACGCGGCAATCTCTGTCTATATGCCCGTCCTGAAGTATATCTTGAAAACAATATCGCCCACTCTTGGAAGTTTTGACATCTTGTTCTAAACCCTTCCAATTTGACAGTAAGGAAACGTTGACAACACAAGCACAACACCAGCAACCAGTAGCACGGTCGCAAAATAGTACATAAAATATGAAAATATTATGTATTTATAAGGTAAGTAATTACTTAAATGTAGCTAATAATAGTACCCAGTCGTACATACCCCTCATTAGGCTGACTTGCAGGCAACCAATAGTTTACCACAAACTTGTTGGGCCAGCTTGTTCAAAACTTCCCTCCTTCATCATTTCTAGCACAGCAAATACCCATCAATATTCCTTATATGTTCCATCCAGTCTTTGTTCTGAAGACCCAGTGACTTTTAGTAGAAGTGGCCACAAGTGACACCTTCCCTCCTCTCCTTTTTCAAGGCCGACGAAAGTCTGAAGATGAGCCAACAGCCGCGAGACCCTCTCGACCACGACTTCCTCTCACCTCCCCAAACAAGGCGACGGAAAACATCCTCCCCGAGCTCCCAGAGTAATCCTATCCACGGCCGTTACACTATTGCCTGGATATGTGCACTGCACATCGAAATGTTCGCTGCTCGCGCGATGCTCGATGAGGAACATGATAATCCTCCACGATCAGCCGCCGACAGCAACACATATGTTCTGGGGACCATGCGAAATCACGGTGTCGTGATAGCTTGTTTACCAGAAGGCTACTATGGAACAATCAATGCCGCGACCGTTCTGAGCAATATGAAACGGACATTTTACAACATCCAGATCGGTTTGATGGTGGGCATCGGTGGCGGCGTTCCGACCAAAGCTGATATACGACTTGGGGATATTGTTGTAGGCTCCAGGGTCATGCAGCATGATCTCGGAAAGACGGTGGACGGGCGATTTCTGCGGACAGTAGATCCTAAGAAACCGGCTACCGCTATTTTGACAGCTGTTTCTAGTCTACGAGCGCAACATGACGAGCATGGAAGCGAAGTTCCTTCAATCTTAAGCAGCAAGATCAGCATATATCCAGCTTATAAACTGCCATCCGAGCCAGATCGTTTATTCAGAGCATCATACAACCACGAGGGACTGGCGTCAACTTGTGATGAATGTGATGCGACGAAGCTGGAAATAAGAGCAATGAGAGCATCTACTCATCCGGTAATTCACTATGGCGGCATCGCCTCGGGGAACCAGGTGATGAAAGATGCTACTATCCGTGATGAAATCGCTCAAGAGCTCGATGTGATTTGCTTTGAAATGGAAGCCGCCGGGTTGATGGATATTATGCCTTGTCTACCAATTCGTGGCATTTGTGACTACTCAGACACTCATAAGGCTAAGGAATGGCAACGCTATGCAGCAGTGACAGCTGCAGCCTATGCATATGAACTGTTAGGTGTTTGGGGAGGGGATATACATACAGCCGAGGTCAATCAATCTGGGACCCCAAGTAAGTACTTTCTGATTTATAATCCTCTTTAAGAAGAGGTTAAATGTTCCTGCCTGATTTCCTGTTACTTATATCTTGTAGATGAAGACCAGGCATTAATCGACCGCCAAAAAAAGATATTGGGATCCCTAATGTTCGACGAGATCGATGCTCGCAAAAGTACTATTACAGACGCAGACCCAGAAACCTGTCGTTGGTTTCTTACGCATCCCGATTATCTCACTTGGATCAATCCAGGGCAGGTATCACAACATCATGGCTTCCTTTGGATTAAAGGCAAGCCAGGTGCCGGAAAGTCTACTATCATGAATTTTATTTTCTTAGAAGCCAAAAAGAATGACAGAAACAAGCGGCGTCTGACAGCTTCATTCTTTTTTAACGCTCGTGGAGTGTTATTAGAGAAGACAGTGTCGGGCATGTATCGATCTTTGATCCTGCAGCTTCTCGCAGGGTATCCTGATCTGAAAGATGTCTTGAATGATCTGGACCTAATCCCCCAAAGTCAAACAGGTTGCCCTCCATTAAACATCCTGAGAAAGGTTCTTCGCAGTGCAATTTTGAAGCTCGGTTCAAAATCATTCACTTGCTTCATCGATGCCCTGGACGAGTGCGACGAACAGCAAGTAATGGATTTAGTTGAGTACTTCGAGAGTCTCGCTGAGCAATGCACAAAGGATGATGTGCATCTACAAATCTGCTTTTCTAGCCGGCATTTTCCATATGTTGATATAAGGCTAGGCATACCACTCATTCTGGAAAATCAAAGGGGCCATGCCAGCGATATGGAGACTTATATCTCAAGTCATTTGCGGATCAGAGACCCCACATTGCATGCAGAGCTCCAGGCAAGGATGCTAGAGAAAGCAGCCGGAGTCTTTTTATGGGCCGTTCTCGTTGTTGGTGTGTTAAATCTGGAGAATCGCCGCGGTGGTCTATGTCTGAAAAGACGACTTGAGCAGGTCCCTAGTCGACTCAGTGATTTATTCAGGGACATACTGAGGCGAGACGATGATCATGGGGAGGAATTGCGACTTTCTCTCTTGTGGATTCTTCTTTGTAAAGAACCGCTGAGGCCGGAAGAATACTATCATGCCCTTTGGTCCGGGCTGTCACTGCAAGACCTGGCTGATCACGAGATGCCAACCATTACTCGAACAGACGCCGCTGACTGTTTTGACCGGGCTGTGGTTAGCTATTCCAAGGGACTTGCTGAGATCACAAAGGGCGAGACTCCAAGAGTGCAGTTCATCCATGAATCTGTTCGCGACTTTCTCGTCCGTGACAAAGGCCTACTTGAGTTATGGCCAGAGCTCAGAGCAAACTGGGAGAGCCTGGGTCATGATCAGTTAAAGTTATGCTGCAGCTCTTACGTCCAGCATGCTATTGACAAAGAGCATATTCAAGGTCTGCCAGAAGATGCACAAATTCTGTCAGATTCTATCGAAAAATACCCGTTTCTTAAATATGCCAGCCAGTACGTTTTGCATCATGCCAACTCTGCTGGCAACTTTGTTTGTCAGCAAGAATTCTTAAGTCAATTTCCAACTTCCGTCTGGACGAGCATTTTCAATACATTTCAGGAATACGACACTTTCAAATATTCCTCAGATGCTCCACTATTATACATACTTGCAGAAAGAGGCTATTCTACCCTGATTCGAACAAGGTTGAAAACCGACCCCCAGATTGACCGGATTTCAAAGCGAGATAAACACAGATATCCACTGATAGCCGCCATGGCTAAAGGAGATAAGGATAGCGTTATTGCTCTGTTGGGCTTATCAACAAGTGTAATCGACGGAGTCGACATCACAAAAGACTTGGGACGCGACTCAATAGGTTATTCTCGCGGGAACAGACCTTCCTGGCACACACCTCTCTCGTGGGCCTGTGAACAAGGACATCTCGGTATTGCCAAACTCCTTGTCCAACGAGGTGCTCAAAGAGACCAGAAAGTGGATGGATTCACATTACTCATGCTGGCGTCAGAATATGGTCATACTGAAATAGCGAGATGGCTGATTGACAGCGGAGCAGACATCCATGAAAGTAAACAGTGGGGCGAGACTGCAATCACGCTAGCTTCAGGAAACGGCGACGTTGAAATGGTTAAGTTGCTCCTAGACGCGGGAGCAAGTCCCAATTCACGTGGCCCTGGTTCATCTGAACTTAGTTCACTCAACCACCATTCACTCTTTAGACTCCGTCCTATTCATGAGCCGATACTCAAAATCGCCACTAAGCGAGGTCATCTTGACGTGGTGAGGCTTCTTTTGAAGGAAGGAGCTGACGCTAAGGCAACAGGCAAAGACGGTGTCCCAGTGCTTCATTATGCTGCACGAAGAGGGGATTCTCGGCCAATCATAAAAGAACTTCTCAAACATGGGGCCGATATTCATGCGCGAGATGGTTCCGGCAACACTTGTCTCATGGAAGCTGCAAAACACGAATACGTCAATTTTGAACTATTAAGATTTCTCCTCGACAATGGAGCGGATGTCAATGCCCGTAATATAAAAGGAGAAACTTGCCTACACCACGTGATCGAGTGTTGCCGATATCCACATCGGGCTTTGTGGGTTCTTATTCACCATGGAATAGAAGTCAACGCTCGCAATCTCAAGGGTGAGACATGCCTGCATCCAGCCCCGCACATCTTTGGTGACATCACCTTGAAGGACGAGGATTTTCAGCTACTCCGAGGCCACGGTCTTGACATCAATGCATGTGATAATCATGGCAACACGTTCTTGCACCGAGTAGTTAAATGTCAGAGGCCCTGGGATCTCTTTCCATCTTTTATTGAACAGCCTGGTTTAGAGCTTAATTCTCGCAATCATGACGGCCAGACACCATTACATATTGCATCTAAGGGTAGGGAGCCTGTGTTTGTGATGTTATTGATTTCAAAAGGGGTTCATGTTAATCCTCGAGATTTCAAGGGCAAAACACCACTAGATTACGCATTGGATAGAGGTTGGGATACGATTGCTAAGGTATTGGCTGCGAAAGGTGGGCATAGAGGTAGTAAATAGCTTTGGATCTTAGAAATTGTTCTCTTCAGCACATCCTTCAAAGAATGATGGGATCCCTCTAGAGCGATGACCTTCTGACAATGAAGATGAATGTGAATCCTCTTAGCTATAAGTAAGGGCAAAGCCGCAAGTGTCGGTGATGGAGATGTTTCCTCAGTTTTCTCGAACCCAACTAGTCCCCGAAAAAAGAGAGTATCAATATCTAGTTCTTCTCCAAGGAGGATAATGGTCCCATAATCTCAACAGATACAAGCCGCGTTGAAGACGGGGCAGCTGTCTTGATGAGCTGGGCTAGGAAATCGTTGCTTGTGCTTTTGCAGCGTTCTTCACCAGCGCAGTCAGGACAGACAATCTTGCTTTCTTTGAGGCATCCATTTTGTAGGAAATCGGCGAGGGGAAGATATAAGGGTTAGCCTGAGCTCCAAATACCATGAAGTCTTGATATAATGGTGTATTGATCCTGCTGAATTGATAATACGGAGATGATGACCGGTGTTAGCTCGTGGGTAGTTCTTGTTGGAAGCCTTTGGTTCAACTCTCATCCAACTGATCGAATTTCGTGGAGAGTGCACGATCCTGCTTGAGGCTGCTCAACACAGTCAAGTCTAGCGACATCACTCCGATGGTAAGTAGTAGCTTCACGATTGATGAAGAAATAAGCTCAAGGCTGTACAAGATAAAGTGGAACACAATATTTCTTTTTTAACGATTTAAGTATATGCCATTACTTCCACAGTAACCGATTGAACCTAGACAGGGCATCCATAATTAGCACGTAAGTAATACATCCCGAGAGATGAAGTGTGTACCTGTGTGCGCTGATAGTAGTATCAATGTCTTCCCTTCGTATGACCACAATGTTCACAGTTGCCAATGTTGTTGGTTGCAACATATTTAGCACAAGAACATGTATCGCATGGCGAGTAATTGAGATGACTTGAGTCATTGTGGCCACATGTGCAATAGTATGTATTAGATGCAGATGGCGCCCAGGTGACGCAAGTGCAGTCTTCTTTCATACATTTTATATCGTGTCGGGTAGCCATAGTAGTCGTTAAATAGCGGTGTTTAGTGAAAAGATATGTTATATTAAAAGAGATAAGAAAGAGAAGTTGCCGGACATAGACTGGTGTCTTTTATAATGAAAATAGCCAGGCTGTAATTTTAAAAGCATGTTCAATCACCAAAATTCTTGTATTTTGACATTATGCAGGTTGTAATAAGTAGTAAGATCAAAGAGCCTCTGACGAATGAGATAAGAAAACAACTTGGAGGGTGCTAAAACCAGGCTCTGAAGCACTGATATTAGGCGTCTTTCAACCCCCAGGTCAATGTAGGTTTCCATCAGCTGATAGTTTTCAGCCCCTCTGATTGGGAAGTACAATTATGTACCAAAAGTCAAAGAACACCACCCCACCATTCCGTAGAACTGCGCCTTTTACTGCAACTAATTTTCTTCTTTACCTACTGTATTATTTTAATACATTAGTCATGCCCTGTGGATAGCTTTTCCCTAAGAAATCCTAATATTTAGGATAAATATTAGATTCTTATTTCTATTTTAGCTAATTAAT
>JABFFJ010000537.1:0-22296 GCA_013623715.1 Fusarium verrucosum | reverse complement strand
ATACTATAATAAGCCTAAATAGAGCATTCGGGGTATTAATTTCCCGATATTATAATATACAGAGGCCGAGGAAACTATTAATTAAGCTTCCACTACTTAAAAATGCCCTAGAAAACAGCGGACCCCTGACTGTCATGACTTAAACTGCTGATAATCCAATCACAAATAACCTTAGAAACTGTTACATATCTGCCATTGCTCCTGAGTGACATAACCCCACGATTACAAGGATTTCTTCCCCAGTATTTCATTGATCTCATCCATGTGCGAAGAAAAGTTATCAACCAAATTATCCCACATCTTAGGCTCGTGCTCATGCTTTTTATTGCTGTTCCAGGCCCAGTCCGTGATGGTCAATTGCCTGCAGCTCTCAAACATGAATGCCACTGCACCCTTGGAAATTTGCATCTCTGGTGGAGGTTGCGCTGAAGCTGCCTTGAATTCCTACACAGGGTTAGCACTTGACAAGTCATCGCAGAAAAGAAACTCACCTCGTAGGCTACGCCGTGAGGCACCCATCCGCACTCAAAGGAAACACCTCCAGGCTGGAACTCGTCTGAGCGTCCGGCATACTCCCCATAAATAAGACCCATCAGCTCTGAGGCTGCGTTGCGATGGTAGTAGGGCGGTCTATATGTGTGAGATGCAACATCCCAGCGAGGAGAAAAGATGAGGAAATCAGCCAAAGGAGCATTCTCGTCCCTTGAAGGAGCTGTCAGAACACAAAAGATGGAAGGATCAATGTGATCAACCGAGATAGATCCAACATTGACAAATTTGGTCAAGTCGTATTTGAAGGGTGCGTAGTTGCCATGCCATGCCACAACGTCAAAAGGACAGTGGTTCTGAGTGCTCTTGAAGAAACGACCGCCTAGTTTGTAGATAATCTCCCAGGGATCATCACGGGTAACGTTATAACTTGCCTTGGGATACAAAAAGTCTCTGGCATTAGCAAGACCGTTGGATCCAAGAGGACCAAGTTCAGGAAGCTCAAAGCTTGAGCCCCAAACTTCAAGGATGTAACCTCTGGTTGGTCCGTCAACAGAAACTCTGAAACGCTGTCCGCGCTGGATAACGCAGATTTCACCCGGCTGGACATAGAGGTTACCAAACTCGGTCTGGATGTCAAGAGCACCTTGCTGAGCGATGATCAAAAAGTCTCCGTCTGAGTTGACGAATGCTCGCTTTTCCATGCTCTTGGTTGCAGAGAAGATATGGGTTGCGAGGCCTTCTCGCAGAGTGGGATCGCCTATGTCTTGTTAGAGAATGATTTGAGAGGGAGTTAGTCAGATGCTGTAATCTTACCCGAGCCGGCGATGGTGCGGAGACCGGTGACGAAGTCGGTGCCATCCGTGATATCGAACGGAAGCTTTCGAGATTAGTTTTGTACTTTAGATGACAGAAAGGCTTCACGTACCCAAGCCAATTGTGTTGGTGAGATTCGCACTGCAGGGTTGAGAGGCAAGAAGCAGCTTTCCGTGCCCTCAATCTTGGGCATATCAGTCTACCAAAAAGATCAGTAAGCATCCAAGAAACATTCGACAGATGTACGTACAAAGCCCTGATGAGCAACAGCAGGGCGAGCCCGATAAAGCCACGAGTTCTTATTCGCCTGGCGAGAAGCACCAAACGAAGTCGTCATCTGCTCGGCATACAGGCCAAACCTCACACAACGAGGACTGTTCTGACCTTGAGGAATAGTTCCGGGAATCGCTTCCGACTCATGATGGTTGTTGAAGCCAGAGAGGTACTCGTAAGGGTCATTCTTTCTCAGGGCAAAAGAGGGAATAGCCCCGTCTTTTTGAGTCTCAGCCCAATGGAAGATATTCTGATAATCCTCTGATTTCTGCGCCATGATCAAGTTGATAACCGAACGAGGTTGGAAAGTAGAACGTAAACAAGACCGGTTTCTCATATAAAATATTCACCTAAAATGCCTGCCAAGCAAATTCCCCGCTCGTGGCTCATCCTTCGGCAGTTGTGTCATTTTCCGAGGTCCAGTTGAGAAAACAGCCCCACGATAGACGGGCGGTGTTTGCTTACCACTCGATCAGTCAGACCGTATACAAGGTTGCATGGAGGTGGGGACTTCTCTTGCAGAAAACCCCCTGAATTTCTTCTCCGTTTCATTGCCATGTTCGGATATAACTTTCTGTCTCTGTTATTGTGCGATCTAGATGTGTTATTTGTAGTTGAGAATTGTGGCTGAAAGCTTGGTCTTCCCATCCTACATTAGTCTCGGTTATTGATAATTCCCATGTAACAATTCTACTCAGTGCTTGCTTGCTCTCTCCTCAGAAAGGCCATTCGTCTATTCCAGTGTAGCCCGATGTATCTTCCACCCAATTCAGCGGCATTGCACATGCCTCAAGAATCCAATAAC
The DNA here is from genome assembly GCA_013623715.1 of Fusarium verrucosum. Lineage (NCBI taxonomy): Eukaryota > Fungi > Ascomycota > Sordariomycetes > Hypocreales > Nectriaceae > Fusarium > Fusarium verrucosum. The sequence goes on along the minus strand of JABFFJ010000537.1, from coordinate 19,913 downwards.
CAGCTCCAGAACTTTTTCCCATGTGATACGGAGGCTTTGGATAGCTGTCCATGTATGGAAGACGAATGGCCTCCAGCTTTCCCCGCGCGGGGTCTCCAGGATCGAGATTTCGGCTATCATTATCCCTGCCATCTCTCAAGTCACGCCAGAACTGGCTGTATGAGTTTTGCCTCCCGGTTGTTTTATCTTTGAGATGGGATCTAGCCACCTTGTGGAACCAGTCCTCCGGCAATGCAAACGCGCATTCCTCAAGATGAGGCATGTCTTTGACGAAATCGTCAAACAGGTCCATCTCGTCGCTGAGCTCGTGCTCGCCAGAAGTAAGGCCGTATTCTAGTGAGATGAAAAGACGCTTGATGTTGGCCCAGTTAGATCTGGGACGGAGAATGTCAAGGACGCTCCTGATCCTCTCATCAAGTGGACACTTTACCTCGAGGGAGGTGATTGTATTAAGACGTGGGCGGATCAATAGGCGGTTGATTTGCTCCATAGTTGCGTGACCAGACACAATGATGGTGTTGTACGCATACAAGATGTCAATCGTCTCAGCGTAGCTGGCTCATCTGGTTAATTTCCATTGGCTCGAGATAGACCTGGTCGACTCACTTTTGACGACATGATCGAAGCCAACCCATAACCCCGATGTTCTCCCACGGAAGAGGTGGCACTATATTGGTATTGCAGCAAAGATCGGCCCAAGGACCTTTGTTGAGCCCTCCGCGGGTCATAGGCCCCAAACTCCTGTCCAACTTACGAGAGCAGATACATCCGCGCCATACCCAGAGTTTAGTTTCACGACTGTCCTCAGACTCAGGGTCATCAATATCGAAAGCAAGGCACATGTGCAGTCTCTTATCTCCGAACGAAAGTCGGAGGATGTCATGTCTCAGATGAGCTGGAAGCTTAAACCATGGTGATGTTATCTGATAGGCCGCAACAGGCCGCCGTTGACCGTGATCGTCACTATCTCTGAATCCCGACGGCGTCAGAGCACGGGGTCGATCAGAGGGTAAAAAATGAATCTCATGTATATGATCTTGCCAGTTACGCGGCTCGCCAAAGTCTGGTGAACCAGTGAGGCAGTCAACTTGCGTGTTAGCATGGTAAATTGGCTAGTCTTGTGCAGAAGCTTACCGGGTGACGCCTCTCCGCTATTGGTAAAACTTGGCGACGGATAATCGAAAGATGGTGAGAGGGATTCCTGTTTAGGACTTGAGGGTGCCATGCTTATTGTCAAGTTTTGAGAGATGTAAGACAAGGGAAGAAGGTGGGGGTTATAACAAATGGATTATGGATAGCTCACTGATCACGTGTCAGTCAATATTTGTGGCACCTGTTGAGTTGGCCTGACCTTCATTCAATAAAGAGTCAGCATTGACACAGTAGGTCTTCAGTTGAGTATCCTATGGAGATCTTCTAAGATTACACCGCATCTTGAATTGATAGCTACACGATATATCTATTCTATATCCACCCATATCCAAGCCAGTCCGCAAAGCCTACAGCCCCAACTTAGTCCTGAGACGACTAAGATCTGCGGCAACTCCTTTCTTGGACCAATCAAACTTATCCAAATACCTACATAAGTACAGTTAGAAAGCTGCAGACCGAGAGGCTACAAGGTAAAATGACTTACATCATGTAGGAGAACATTGCCAGCGAGTCGGCGTTCTTAGTGGCGAATTTGGCACCAGAAAATGGGCTCTTGTTGCCCTTTTTATCCTTGTGGGTTTGCGCGAGATTCATGATGTACTTGAAGCCGTCTACAAAGCTGTTAGTTTGGCTCTCAAATTAGCTCTATAGGACTCACAAGCTCCCTGTTTTCTCAAACCCTGTTGTTCAAGCTCTTGATCTGTGGGTTGGCGGGAGAAATATCTGAGGGTTGTGCCGTCTTTGTAAATCAGCATTCCCCGGTCAGTGACAGCCACCTGGTCCTTGATGACTGCAGAATGTTAGAGGTGACAAATAATGATATATGGCGACTCACCGTGCTTGCCCTGTCCATCAACACCTCCGAACCAGTGCATGAGCTCGTGGTAAATCTGAGTCGGGTTCGATACCCAGTTGGTCATGATGTCGTTGCCTAGAGCGGCTGAAGCCTTGTACTGCTTAGGAGTCATCCGTGCCTTTCCAGCATCAGCGGTCATCATGGGGCAGATGATCATGAGATCGTCCGAAGAAGAGATAAGGGCCTCGCGTCTTCCGATGCAAAGGTTGATGGATTGCTCCTTAGTCTTCCTGAAATGCCAGCGATTGGCATGATAAAAGGCACCCGCCATTTTGACGCCCTTTCCAGCATAGTACTGAAAGGCTGGCTGATCTTCGACCTTTCCAACACCGGCCTCAGGCTCCTGCTTAGCGTCAAACCACTTAAAAACAGAATCACCGCAGACGATCATTGGCTTTGCGCCGGGTCTCTTGGAGAGGATGGGACTGAAGCCATGAGGTGGGTTATTCTGTGAGGATGGGAGAGTCTTGGCAGTCTTGGCATAGATGTCTGAGACTAATGTTAGGAAAGTTTACGCGACCAAGAATATTATACAGCATAGTTACCTCTCAGGTCCTCGATGAACCTTTTAGTGTCGGGGTCATGCCCCCTGTGGTTAGGCATGAGTCCAAAGACGCTATTAGCCGCCGAGGAAATTCGAGCCCAGTTGAGAGCGCCATCGGGATCTTGATTCCTGTCAGGCATCTTGGATAGAAGAATATCGAGGCTGAGTCTGGCAGCATCAGCAAGTTCGATTGACTCAGTCAGAGCAGCCTTGATATCACCCTCGAACCCTTTGCAGCTAGGATCAATCTCCCAAGGGTCCAATGAAGCCTCGATAGCAAGTACAGAGCTGGAAAAACCTGCCAGCAGTAGCAGGATGCTGGGGGAGAAACGCATGGTGATGATTACAAAACAGTAACAATAAAGAGTGAATAGAGTAAATCGAGTGTCAGACTAGGAATGTGTCTATGCGTTCAGGCAGAACACGAAAAAGGAGCGAATGACTGAAGACCAGATAGAACAGACAATTACAGAAAGTAATGAAGCTTGATAATGTATGTATGTATGTTGGAATTACAGTACACGAAACGAACAACAAAAAGTCCAACCCTTGAATGCTCATGTCGATCCTTGTTCCTCCTGCAGTAAATTGGCATAAGCTGAGCCTCCACTAACCCTGATTCCCGAGATTACACCCCACATATCAGCACTGGGGGTTTCATCCTCTGATCCTACACTGATTAGCGAGTACATCAACAAGTCGTTACTAAAAGTGACAGAAGTTCCATTCACCGGTGTTTCTCGGTTTGGCAGAATGGTAATAATATACCGTGATTAGACTTGACTCAGACTCTGCTGCCCCCTTGAATTAGCAGTAGTACCTTGCAGTTCATGGATGGAGGAACATACTCCATATCCCGTGCCGCATTTCGCTTGTTGCCGATCAACACGGTTGGGTTGGTATTGCTGTGCTTCATAGGACCGATGGTCAGCATCTATTTACGTATATGAAGTGATCGGGAAGAAATACAGCGTCTAGTATCACACGGCCTTTCAGAATTCGGTCTGCTGTGCTGCAAGTGTTGTAATTATCGGATTTCATGTTATGTGGCGGGGAAAATAAGAGAAATGGCCCTTGCCTTCAAATAAACTCACAAACTCATTGTTAGGTTACGCCTTGATTGGCAACTTCAGCCCCGACAGAATGATGATCAAGGAACCGGAGAGACAAATATGGCAATGATAAACATCGGAGTACGACAAATTCTCACTCCTTTTGGATCAAGGACTCCATTATCCTATGTTGATCGCAAGTTGTGCGTACGATGGCCAATAATAATACCATTATGAAACGATAGAGGCACCTCAGGATAATAAAAAAAGAAAGCCCTTATCAGCCGTCGTATTCGACTCTCCCCAATCAAGATTCAGCAGATACGGGCGCCGTTGCATTTATCGATTCTGCGAAATGCACGTCCCAATATGAGGCCCAAATGTCTCACCAAGGCTGAGTGTCGAGGGAATCAGGGCTGTCGAAAGTTCCACCACGTTTCACGTATGTTAACAAAGCTGACATTTTCCAAGGATCAATACATTAAGCTCCATAGCGATCGTCCACAACCATGACGCTCCGACCAGGGTATATCCTCTTAGGATATTCATTTCATGAAAAGGTAGCCCATCGCCTTTTCAGGTTCTTTGTCTTCATTGCGAATATTCATTCATTCATTTGTACTCGACTGTACTAGTAACTTCACTCATTCGTTCCTTTTTGTGCTAGTATAGTCGTTCATTCATTCCCTATTGTTTTCACGTTCGCTACAGAGAGACAGCATAATGTCACAGCCCTGGAAGCTGAGCGTTCTTGCGCTCTACTTTGCGACACCACTGGTGGGTGTTTCTGCCCAGGACTACACCATAACGACAGGCACAGAGACATATACTGAAACCTCTACTGATCTCGGTTTTGTCGTCCCCTCTAATAGGGTTCCTCTGAATGGGACAACCTCTTCTGAGGCCGTTCTCGTTCAGAGCCCTTCATCTGCTACTTCTGAGGCTCTAGTGGAAATTCCCAACACTTCTGCCAACGAGGAGGACACTACCACTGAGATGAATGCTGCTCCCGCCTCGACTGAGAGTAGTGAAGCTCTAGAGCCTACCTCGGAAGATGGCCCACCAGCGGGAACAACTGAGTCTGTGGATCTTGGCGCTGAGACTTCTTCCCAGACTGCGAATAGCCCTCTTGGCGCTACAACTGGTCCTGTCGACATTCCTGAGACTGCCACTGGGACAATTGAGCCTGGAACTCAGTCCATTGACGCCGATACTATTGATCAGACCACAACTGAGAATCATGATGCGGCTTCTGAGACTACTGGTGTCTCTACCGAGTCAACTGACGTTGCTCAACCTGCATCGCAAGCTGGGGATCCAACTACCGAGACCACCGAGGCAGCGCCGCCTACCACCGATGAAGCTCCCGGGATCTCTACTGACTCAGCCCCAGTAGTTGGGCCTACTACTAAAGAAAGCACCCCCGAGGTTACTACTTCTAAAGAGGCCAAGGAGTCTGCAGAGCCCACAACTGAAGAGAAGCCTGACCCTACCACTGAGGCCCCTATCTCCAAACCAACAACCGAGGGTCCTGGCTCTGACAAGCCGACATCCGAGGACCGGCCTGGCCAAACCTCTGCTCCTGATCAGCCTGAAAGGACAACTGCGCCCCCCAAGCCTACTACCACTGAGGATGGTATCGTAACTGGCTCAACTGGTGCTGTTGTAACCTATGTCCCTGAGCAAGACAAGGACTTCTCCGACTTCACTGGTACCACAACTACTACTGATGACGGTGGTGCTCCTATTGTCATCTTCCCTGGCGGTTGGTTCTGGAAGCCGTTGGGCAACCTGCCTGCTGGTAACCTGCCTCCTCCTCCCGCTGGCGTCCCTTCTGGGGCTGGTGGTAGTACTCCTGGTGGTGGTGGCGGTGACGGCGATGGAGACGATGACAAAGAGAATGAGAGTAAAAAGGAGGAGGAGAAGTCCACCAAGGAGGATAGGTCAACTACCGAGACAACCGCCAAGTCTACCGAAGCCACCACGACCACTGAGGCTTGCTCTGCGGTTGAGATCGAGAACTGCACCAGGACCATCTCATACTACACCACCGATGGTACTCTCACTCACACCGAGTTTGGAGACTGCCCTACCGTCGCCAGCTGTGCTACCGGTACCCAGGCCACTGCTACTGAGACTATCCCTCCTGAGGTAGAGGAGGGTGAGGAGCTCGAGTTTGAAGAGGCTGACAGCGACATCCCCGACGACTTTGACTCGGAGCCTGATGAATCCACCGTTGAAGCCGCTGAGGAGGCCTTGGATGAGGGGCTTGGCGTGGGTGCTCCAACTACTGGGGAGTCTACTGAAACTGAGAGTACCGACGAAGCTACTTCAACAGACGCTACTGAGACTAGCATTGAGGTCAAGGCTGAAGAGACGACTACTTCAGAGGCTACTACTGAGAGGCCTACTACTGTTCCTAGCACTCTCATCACTACTACTCGCAACACAGAGGTTTCCAATGAGTTCTCTGGCACAACCGCCGATATGATCACCCCAACCACTGCAACCACTACAAGGCGCACTTACTACCCCTGTGTCCCTCGAGGCGGACCCCGTGTTGATACCCCTTTCTGTGGCTGTGAGACCACTAGTGACGGCAAACAACTCGTTGCCACTGCTCCCATGATTTCGGGACAATGTGATGGCTACACTGAGTTTCCTATGAGTTTGTACACTACGCCCCCTCTCGCTGCTCAACCCACTATCTTCCACGAGCCTTTCACGCAAACCGACGCCGGAACTGTCTTGGTGTTTGACTCCTATTCTCTGAGTTACTTCGCCGTCAACACCATGAAGTTCACTGCCACTGTCGGTGTTGGTGAAGCATCCACCGTCTCAACTCCCCTACCCACGGCTGTTGACTGGGATGGCAGTGGTTCGAGCATCTGCAGCAGCAGTGACGGCAACGTTCGTGGTGCTCTAGCCCGAGCATGTGACAGTGCATTGAGCAAGTTTGATGATGACACTGTGTACACGAACTTTGTCTCTCGCTACGACCGTATGGGGAGTATTCTCAAGGTTCTGAGCATGGGCCAGGCTGGCTGCACGGTTCAGTGGTCGTGTGACGATTATGGTATTGGAATGAAGGGTAGAGACATTAAGAATCTGTAAGTTGATCCGTGAAGAGACTAGATTACGAACGCTAACATTTTGAATAGCCGTGAGGAGCAGAGGGATAATCTTTCACGATGCGGTAACATCAACCTGTCCAACTCGTGTAAGATCCACATTGACTATTGTACTGATTGCCCCTGGAGTGGTTAGTGGTGTGTATCCGAGGGCTCGGCTGGTATAATAGTAATAAAGTGATATATTTATCCACAGTGCTTTGCAAGGCGAAAGATCGGCAACCACTGTCATCACGTATCAATACCACGAACTGGATTAACACCTAATCGCCTTTAGCTAAAATGGCTTCTAGCCTTTCGAGTAACCAACCCGACCGGAACAATTGCATCCTCGGTAGACCACGTACTCGGGATACTGAAGCGATCCACCTCTCTCAATAGTTACCTCTTCGACCTATTTTGTACTTTTAATTAACTATTGGTTATACAGAGGTGGCTACTTACACAGTTGAAACCACGAGACGGTTTGGTGATATCATCGTCTGCCAAGTGTTACGCTCTAGCTTATTGGCAACAACGTAGCAAATAAGCATGGCATGGAAATTCGAGCTAACATGATGATTCTTCACGTATAAATCTGCTTCTATCATAGCAGTCAGCGTTGTTATCAACGTAGTGATCTAGAGCAGAACTTACTCAAGGGGTACGATGTTGAGTAGATTCCAGCGCCAAATATCCCTTCATCGTCTTTGGCTGTCAGCTGGGCTGAGGGACGACTACATGGCACTCACGAATTGGTTACTGTGGAAGCGTTGGGATGTGCTTTTAATTGTGCTTTTGATCTTGTGAAGCCTTAAGCTTATTTCTTCATCTATTACCTCTAAACGAATACAGTCAAGTCCGGCAAATTGCCCATGATGATGTCTTCGTTATCTTCAGGTCAAAGCCGACAAAGCCAATCCTCTCGATATCAAGCCTCCAACCGCGTCCCTTATGATTCCGCGAAAAGAGAAGAACTCAGGCCTATTTCACAAGAGACCCGTGCAGTCTTGCCCACCCTGCTCAAACAACTTGGTACAAATGACGTGGCTTGACACTCGGTCAAGTATTCTTCCAACTCTCTCACTTATCTCCATCCTGATCTCCGCTCGTCGTACAGACAGTCCGCTGTTATAAGAGCTGTCAACGAAGATACTCTCAACGCTGCCATCAAACTCTGTCACGCAGCAGAAGATAATGATTTCTCTTCCAAGAGGTCCCCGCCCATGGTTATCAATTTTGCCAACCGCCACAGTCCTGGTGGAGGATGGTTTAACGGCGCGATGGCCCAGGAAGAGGCACTCTGTTACCGCAGCTCGCTGGCTCTGAGCCTCAACAAAAAGCACTATCCACTCGGCAGAGACGAGGCACTCTACAGCCCGTATGTGCTCGTCATGAAAGAGGATCTAGCTTCAGGCCACGAAGTCTCTTCCCTCCCTCCAAGAGATCTACCGTCGTCAGCGCCCTCACAGTGTCTGCTCTACGTAACCCCTCCATAAGGCTTTTCACCAGCGGGTCTCGCAATGACAAGAAAGATGAACCACGCGCACCGAGTTCCGGAGTAATCGAAGAAGGTGTCTTTGCCAATGACTGAGACCGCGACATAACAAAAGGCAAGATGAGGCTTTGCCTACGTATGGCTGCGAGACATAAATATGATATGATCATCCTTGGGGCACTGGGCTGCGGTGTTTATGGTAATCAGGCAGATGACATCGCTCATTGCTGGCTCGAAGTTTTACGTGAGGATGAGTTTACAGGAAATTGGTGGTTACAGGAAATTGGTGGTTACAGGAAATTGGTGGAGGGAGGTTGGTTTGCAATCTTTGACCCGAAGAATGAGGGTAGCTTGAGATATTCGAGGAGGTGCTTGCAGGTAGACATGTATAGTGTCTATTCATTTATGATAGGACATGAAACATATGAGGTATGGCTGCAATGTCACAGTAATTATCCATTTGAATGACGCTTTATTTTTTCTGGAAAATTCAATTTTGGAATATCCACCAGAGGTATCAAGGGCGAGCTCGTAGACAAATCTGTCAGTTAAAGAGTAAGTCTATCCACATAATTAACCATCGCTTTGTGATTAACCAAATTCCCTCAGTAGAAAGTTCCGCGGTTTAATAGAGATATGAGAAAGAATTCCGACATTCCGACATTCGGAACAGATACCGACTTGATGCTGATTGATTCTCTCCAAGCGATAGGCTTATGGAATGCCACCCTGTTGCCTTATGTAGTTATTGATTGGTATGTATAGAGCAAGACTAGACCTATTATACTCTCTGAGGGTGTATATCCCCGAACAGCCTTTACCATTTCTGGATCTGCTCCATTAAACCCCGCAAACTTATCTGACTCTATCCCCTGCTACCCCAGAAAACCCCGCGTTACGCAGCGTGTACGCTTCCGATTCCGTTTCTTGGCTGACAAAGGGGAGTAGTCCTGGCTTGCGAGCGAAAGACATTATAAAGGAAGAGAAACATGATGGCATTTCCGGTTCTTATCCTCAGATCTCCCTTATAACAATTCAAGACAGTATTTTCTTTCACCACTAACAATTAAACGCCATTGTCTTGATCAACATGGGAGACAAGATTGACCAGGTGACTGCCGCGAGAGTCAGTCAAGACGAAAATCCCAAAATCGAGCGGCAGGCGGTCGATCCGGTCCTGGAAAAGAAAGTTATGAGAAAGGTTGACATCAATCTTGTCCCGATTCTCTTTTTGCTCTTCCTCTGTGCATTCATTGACCGGTACAAGACCTTCTATTTATTGTTATATCCTCGTTACCCATTTCCTGCCTGCTAACATGTCCTATCTCCAGCATCAACATCGGTAATGCCAGAATCCAAGGCTTAGAAGCAGACCTCAACATGTCCGGCGAAGATTACAACATCGCGTTGTTTACATTTTTCATTCTTTACATCCTGCTGGAGGTACCGTGCAATATTCTGCTCAAGAACATGCGCCCCTCTCTCTTCCTGTCGGCTATTATGACGGCCTGGGGCATAGTGACAATCTGCCAAGGGCTCACCCAGTCTTTCGCAGGACTGATTGTCTGTCGAGTTATAATTGGTGGGCTCGAGGCCGGCTTTTTCCCCGCTTGCGTATATCTGCTCAGCATGTACTACTGTCGACATGAGCTCCAGTGGCGTTTCAATCTGTTCTTTTCGGCCAGCATCGTGGCTGGGGCTTTCAGTGGTCTGTTGGCCTATGCCATTGCTCACATGGATGGAATAGCTGGCTATGGTGGCTGGAGATGGATTTTCATCATCGAGGGTGCTGCAACGGCAGTCATTGCTGTTGGAAGCTACTGGATTATCCCGGACTGGCCCGAGACTGCCAAGTTTCTTACCGAGGATGAACGAGCACTACTTATCGACCGTCTTGCTGAGGACAAGAAGGACACTCATATGAATCACTGGGATAGGACGACAGCCAGGAGGATCTTTGGAGATGTCAAGATGTATCTTGGGTAAGTCAAACACTCCTCTCGCATATCAGGCTCACTCATAAGACGTCCTCCTAACTGTGACAGTGCCTTGATGTATATGGGTATTGTCACCACTGGCTATTCTGGCTCATTCTTTACCCCTACCATCCTGAAGCAACTGGGCTGGACATCCATTCGCGCTCAGGTCATGTCGATCCCCATCTTCATCTTTGCAACCGTATGTGCACTTGTTTCTGCTATAGCAAGCGACAAGGCAAAACACCGTGCAGGGTTTGTACTTGGAGGTTGCGTCTTTGCAACCGTTGGTTATGTTATTCTGCTCAACATGATGTCTGTTAGTGTCGCAATACGGTACATGGCACTATTTTTCATTGTCGCCGGTGGCTACATCGCCCAACCGATCGTTCTGGTTTGGGTCAGCAACAACATGTCTGGTCATTACAAAGTGGGTGTCGCTTCTGCGATGCAGGTTGGCATAGGAAACTGTGGCGGAATCATCGCTAGGTATGTTGGTTTCAATGCTACCCGGAGTAAACATTGCTGACCATTCAACAGTAACATCTTTGTCACAAGCCAGGCACCAACATACCCCCTGGGCTTTGGGCTTGGTCTTGGACTTGTCTGGCTTTGCGGGTTAAGTTCCATTGTCTTCTTCCTCTATATAAAAAGAGAGAACAGATTGAGGGACGAGGGTAAGAGAGACCATAGATATAACCTGCCGGAGGATGAGAGGAATAATCTGGGTGATGACCATCCAAGCTTCCGCTTTACATACTAGAGTGGTCTTGGGCTCTGTGGTCTCAAAGACCGACCAGGAAATTGGATCAAATCACCGCAATGATGTACCAGCAAGGTGGATCTATATTAAAAGACGCTCACAACTTTATTCACTCATACATTACCCACTAATCGTAAAGTTCATAGCCATTCTGGCAGTTATAGCAATTTTAGTAGTAGTAGCAGTGGCAAATACCCTATTAGTACCCTGACCTAATAGTCTTCTATGTTGCTCTCGCGAACGTCCATGTATACCATATCCTGAACCCATCCGGGCTAGCCAAAGCAGGAGGGAAGTCGTCGTACGAATCAAAAACCCTTCATCTCTGTAGCCCACTACAAAACACCCCGCAACCATCCAAGTTAACATTCCCGATGGCAGACTCAGTTTACAGGTATCGACTGAGGTGATTACTGTATGCTTAAGTCTCAACATTGAAAGTCTTGTCCTGGGCAACGTGGCCGTTGGCGTACTCCCAATCCTCAAAACTGGCATAAATTCGCCTGCCGGTGGATGGGTGAAGGGGAACGATGGTGGTGAATCCGTCTTGGCTGTATCCTTGCTGGATGTTAAAAACATCACAGGTGATGCCGTCCTGGGCGGTTACGTCGGTCTCAGAGGCGGGAGAGCCCTCGACGGTGTACTCGCAATAGTAAGGATCGGTGCCTGCCTTGTAGATGTTGACGTGGTACTTCCAGATACACTTAGTATCAGCATCGTTGCACCACCGCTTCAGACCTTGCACTGTCCATTGCTCTCCATCGCTAGCTTTGGCCTTGTTGAGGGCAACGGGTTCAGACTTCTCCTTGGGGATGGTGACCGACTCGAGGGAACCGGAGGCCGGAGCAGCCGCAGCCGTGGCAGCGAAGAGGGCAATAACAGTCTTGACATGCATGCTGATTTTTGTTCTGAGTAGTGTTGACAACTTTCCTTGATGAAAGTATGGATAGGACTGAGCGAGAAATGCTAGCCTTGAGATTGTTTGGCAGTGGATGATGTAGTAACACCTCACTTGCAGAGCCTGTCCATGGCCGCCTTTTGTACATATTTGGTCCAGCGACGAGGCTGTGTATTTCCCGAAGAGGCTATAGAGTCTTAGTACTGCACTTTTGATTCGAAGGCCATAAGCGGCTTATTATGGTGATTACATCAGACGTCATGAGAGAGATGACACGAGGTGATCGACACTTGGCATAAGCATATACTACTTGCAGTATCCCGATGGGTTAATCTAAGTTCTAATTATAATAGGTTCCATTCAGATCGCCCCATTATGCCTAAGCCGTCGGAATGACAATCCCTCATATTATAACCTCATGCCGATCACCTCGTACCGGGACCTTCACGAAGCGTGCATCATCTGATGCCTGACGTCCGTTAGAGGTATTTGCTTGCAATGATGGATGGCAAGAGCTGTGTGGGTTCGGTATAATCCTCGGATGTTACAAGACGTGCTCTTTATCAATGTTAGCAGTTGGAATTCTCTTTGCCCACCCATGCCCAATGCACAAAGAAGAATGAGTCTGGCGAGATCCAGTCCCCCCACGCTTGTCCTTGTCTACACTTTGTAGAATTAGACTATTAGTGCTACATGTGATCAAACAAAAGATCTAATTTCCGCCTGAATCAATTGAGAGGGCAAAATTGAAGCCACGTTCATCGTCACATCATCAAGCATAGAGAGCCACAATTCAACCGAATGTTTCTTTCCTTCACCCTCTGTCATTTTGCTCAGTAGTACTGATGCAGATTGGTATGGCCCCAGACTCTGACAAGCCGGGACCGGAAGACATTACCTGGGCTAAGGAACCGGCGCAGAAAGATTGCCAGAAGATTCTCAACTGTGGGGATACGTATCGAAAGGAGGGCAAGATTCAACTCGGAGATGGAGTCGATATCATTAAAGATTTTAGACAAGCGGAAGAGCTACAGAGGGATGCGGGCCAGCGGTAAGGGGGCGAATGAACTCCAGAGAGTTAAGCTTTACAAGAAGTGTTGTGAAATATCTAGTTGTTATATGGAACATTGAAAGTAGGTCAGCAAAATAACTGGATCAAATGTTTGAGTTCAATTGGTATGAGGTCGCATCGGATAAGTGATAGACGCTACGATAAGCCCGAACGGGGCGTTCGGGGTTGATTTCCCGACAATTTCCTACTCAATATTAAGCAAGCAGAGGAATCAAGACAGATAACAAAATGCTGGAAAACCACCTATATAATGGTGGTACCATCCCCTCCTGTCTATTATCATTATCCATATCCAATTTCACGCCAAGTTCCATTTATTGCATGGCTCCCATAAAGAGAAGAAGAAATATTCTGAATGCCCGTTCTTTTTTAGCAAACTCAATAAATTTATGGTTGATCTGGGCGTAAAGAGTTCCCTCGAAACGAATGCGCTCTTTGATGATAATATTGTAAATTATGTACTCTAGGTGGCCAGTTTTGTGTTTCTTCTTGTGGCTGAAATCTTGGTCTTCTCACATCCTACATTAGAATATACAAAAAAGCATGAAATACGGATAGTACTGTGGATATATTAGTTTGTACCCTCTATTAACCTATCCCCCATGTAGTCCTCCACTACCTGTCTTCTTCATCCTCGGTAATCGTGTAAGCTTCCACCTGAGCGATGCAAGTTCTCGCTCCGGGTGTCACAGCAATAGGGAAGCCACCATAATCAGGATCATCATTTGGCATCATCATAAACTCGCCGTGTCTTGTCTCATCTCCATTCAAGATTCTGAGAGTCTGCAAGTTTCCATCCTGATCAACTTCCTTCTCCTCGCCACATAGAATACCACCAAATGTTGCATCCTTGTGTGCTGATTTGAATCGCGCGTGGAAACCCCGTCCGACGAGTAGAAACTTGGAGTCACCTAGGTGAATGATCATGCCCCCGCCTGGACCGGGCTTGCCGAAGACGAAGCATCGCTCAACGATGACCTTGATATTGCCGAATACACGAATCCACTGCTCGGGCTTCTTTTCGCTGGGCTCTTCGTCAAAGAAGAACCCAAAGCGATCTTCAGGCGCGGCATCGAGAAGATATTGCTTGGTCTGATCGAGGAGCTTGAACTCACGACCGATGATATCGGAACCAGTATCAATGCCAAATGGACTGGCACCAAGAGCACCATATGTAGCGTATGACAGCCATACCCTTCGTGCTCCGTGCTCATCACGTCGCTGCTCTGGGATGAAAAGAGTGTTTCCTTGCTCTGTGTAGTTCCGGCAAACAGTCTCATATGCGTGGAAGTATAGATCTGGCGCTAACAAGTCGAGAGATGATGTATTGAATCTCCAGATGTCCAGGACGTGGGGACAAGGACCTCCGGATGGGTAGATGCCGGGAATATGGCCACCGCCAACCACGACAGGAGAATTTCCGCCAGACTCTATATCTGTTGGTCCTTCGATATTTAGCCATGTGTTTGTGTATAATGGGATGGGATATTCTTTCTTTCCAGCTGCAGCGACTCGTCCCACGTAAGAAGAGATGTGATGCGCCATGAAAGCCTCATCAGCTGCAGTTCCAGCGCCGAAGATAGATTCCCATGAATGCGAACCAGATGAAGGAACACTTGGGATTCTCTCCTTGAACTTAGGGTGCGTATCGCCTTGGCTGAGATGTTGAAGAAGGTCACTAGGAATAGGCTCAGCAAAGGCCTTATCAGCTCTTCGCGAACGATCTCGGGAGTCACCCAGAAGACCGGTCTCATTCTCAACTTGCACCATGAGCACAGTCTGATGCTTGGAATCAACTTGAGCAAGATGTTTCAAGAGGGCGGCGAATGCACGTGAGTCGGCTTCACAGGCAGCGTCGCATAATGGTGTGATCATCTCAAGTGTTCTCTTGACACCACCTGCCTCTAGGACTTGCACTCGAGGGAATCGCTTGGGATCTCGCCTGACCCATCCTGGAGTGTATGTAGAGAGGCCATTCTTGTATGTCCCAAACCAGAGGAGAACAAGGTGCATATCATGTTCTCTTGCACCTCGAAGAACAAGATCAAGCTCGCTGAAGTCGAATTGCCCTTCCTTGGGCTCAATCATCTCCCATGTCACAGAACCGAGTAATGTATTGACGTGATCGGCTTTCATCTTTGGCCATACCTCACTCATGAATCTAGCGGAGCTCAGAGATGAGTTATGAAGCTCACCGGGGAGCATGAGAAAGGGCTTGCCCTTGACGATGAGCTGCATGGAGCCCTTGTCAGAGCGTCGAAGATGAGGGGGCGCATGTTCGGTCATGGTGAAGAATTGATAGTATGACTTGAGATGCAAGGGATTATGATAGTGAACGAAGGTTATATAGTGCTTTGAGACTGAAGTTGGTTCAAATAACTTCTGCAAATTCCCGGCGTGGAGAATCTGGTGTTGTGATCATGGATCATATGTTGGGCTATGGAGAGTCTGACAAGGATTCTCGGACTTACTCCGCATTTACCTTGGGATGTGTTCTAGGCATCCTCGGCGAATTGGTTTTTGTTCCGAGTAAGGTTGTCCTAGAACAAATAGATTGGTTGGTGCGGTATAAAGCAGGCAGCGATCGTTCCCGGCGCTTGATCCAAAAGCATGCCATTATCATGCAGTGTTTGTTTATTATTCGTATCGCCAGACTACCTAGGCCGATATTGCTACCCCAACACCCTGCCAGCAATCTAGATCGTCTAGTTTCCGAAGTAATGCCTCTAGTTTGGCCCTCGCATCCCCAATCCCCGCTTCACCAGCGCTATTGCCCAGCTGAGTCTGTTCCAGGTAGGCGGCCCCAATGTCCCGAATCTTGGGGACGAGGCTACTGCCGTTGGCGTCGAAGACGGCCCGCGGAAGATGGTATAGGATCTCTAGCAGATCGTCAATAATCTTCTGATGTTCTCCAGCAGTTGTTGTGCTTATCGGGCCGAACCTCTCCAGGATGTTGGAGCGAATATTGAGACTTGTTACAAATAAATTTGCGATTTGAACATCATGCCCTTCTGTGACATTGGCTGGACGCGATAAACCACCCCGCCATCGCAACTCGGGTTGAAGATTGTCGATAACACTTTGAACTTTTCCCATATATTCTGGGATGACAATTTGCGGATCAGCATCTTTTGGTGTTCGCTGCACCTCTTGCCAGATAAGAAACAAGTCGCTCAATGAGTTGAGTCCAGGAACATAGGTTGTGTTATCCCCATGCCAGGGCGACTCGTGACAGTTTTCGGGACCTTGCGGCTCCATCTGATCATCTGATAAGGGAAGCGGTCTTGGAAAGTTCTCGATCCGATCTTGACTAAGGAGGCTGATGGGTAGTCTACCAAAGATGTCTGCGCTGCTAGAGAGCGAAAACTTGGTAAGCATTGATCACAGAGCCAGCCCCAGCCAAGGAAGAGACGTACCATGCACTAGCAAAAAGTAACCACATCAGTCTCCTTAGAAGCTGCTGTTCGGTCTCGTCATGTTCGTGGATCCGATAATATGCCAGGTATCGAGCCCCTGCAGCCGCTTCGCTAAGGGCGTGATAGGTGCGCATGCTACTTAGGCCCGATTTTGTCGTAGCGCTCATGGCGGTGCCGATATTGTACAATGCGATGCATCTATCAATGGTGAACGAGTCTCGGGTGAACTCACTCTTGAGCAGTCCGTGGGCATCAAGAAACTTAACACAGTAGTCCACTGTCACTGGCCCATAGTCACTCCGGGGTAGTGTTGCTTTGGTTGCTGCGCAGACACTGATGACAAGTCCACAGAACTCGGCATCAACATCAGCTGTACCTTGGCGAAGACGTCGCAGGAATCGACGGCGGACGAGGATCGGAGCTAGAGGATGGATCAAATTGAACCAGTCTCCAATTAAACGCTGTATGATCCATTCTGGGGCAAATGCGGAGAGCCAGTGGCTGCTGTGTCCTGAACAGGCCATGCAACCCGGGAATTGGGGGCTTTGAAGTGATGCATTTGAACGAGAGGTCTCACTATTAACAGCCGGTGATAGTGGAATATTTTTTGGGGAGGGAATCACTGGCGATCCCCTCTCCGGTCGCGGAACCTTCTGTGCATGTCTTAATCCATGAGTATATGATTTCATGCCAAAGAAAAGAACGACTCACTTGTTTGGAGGCCCTCGTTTTCTCCTCGGCCGTTCATGAGTGCAGTTTACATCAAGGAATTCACAACCTCGACATCTTTGGTGATTGGGATCATACGAGCACTGTTGAAGGTGTTAGTGATTATTTGCAATGAGGGGTAGGCTGCAGCATTGCATGGCTGGAGATAATTATGTACAAGGTCCACGAACCCGGATCTTTCTTGCTCGGCAAACATCGCAAGCTGTTTGATTGCGGAGCTTCTGCGCTGAATTGGCTGCAGTAGAAGCAGAAGCATGCAAATCAGTCGGTTCAGCCATTGTTACAGCGGATTTATTGCGGCAAAACTGAGTTATGTATGACTTGTGCAGGTGGACGAGAAGAGAGAAGCAACAGGAGATACGGAGTATTCCGAGGAGAATGTTCATATCACCTGCTTTCGTTTAGAATGGAGCAACAGTTCGCCGAAATTTCGGATATACCTTCACACCCTTGCCTTAATAAGAATGGCCTGGGTTACAACGAGTGCACGCTCCCAGCAACCTCACTCGTTTCTATCCAATTGAAGCCCCCGGCAAAGCGGATCGTTCCATCAAGTGTTTAGCCTCTTGTAATTTAGTCTCCCACACAAACTTGCCAACCTTGTTTCCCCATGGGGAGACGCCGAGAAGCCTGGTAGGAACGTACCATTTTGTGGTCATGATCCGTTAGATGTTGACCATCACGAGACTCATGGGCTGGGCCTTGAAATCTTCTGTGGCTTCAGCTCATTGACCGATTCGGCAGAGGCATTGTTGTAGATATATAAGACGTCGAGGGTTCCCATGATCGGCACAATTGACCTGCAACAGCTCCCAACTTTAGCTCTTTTCAACAACCAGCATCATATACACCACGACTGTGGCCCACCATGGCTTCGAAAGAGACCAAGATGGACATCTCTGAGGAAGATCATGTCCCTCAGGGCTCAAAATTGCCGTTCTGGAAACAGACAGAGTTGAGAAAATTGTATCTCATCATGGTGTTTCTTTTCATGGGTTCAACAACGCTCGGGTATGATTCGAGTTTACTCAACGGTCTTCAAACCATGGGCACATGGCAGAACTGTAAGCCAATAAGCCATCCGAAACCAAACCCTCTTTACAACTGACTTGGATTCCTAGTCTTTGATCACCCCGAAGGAAGTCGTCTCGGTATCTTTGGCGCCATGCCCGGTTTCGGAGGTCTCTTTGTCCTCCTCTTCGCCCCGTACGTTGCCGACGGACTCGGCCGAAAGAAGGGCACGGCTGTCGGCTGTCTTGTCGTTATCATCGGTGCCCTGATGCAATGCTTCCCTCAAAAGGGCCACGGAGCACGACGTGATGCTCTGTACCTCATCGGCCGATTCATCATGGGCTGTGGCTCCAATATTTCCAACGCCACCTGCCCGCTCCTCATCACCGAGATCGCTCATCCCCGGCACCGAGGCAAGATCACGACTGTTTACAATACGCTTTGGTATCTTGGCAGTATTATTGCCGCTTGGGTGTGCTTTGGGACGTTGAGAAACCAGACTGGTACTCTCCAATGGGTTCTCCCTACTGGTCTGCAGTGCCTCATGCCTGGTATCCAACTCATAGCCATCTTCATCGTGCCTGAGAGTCCCCGATGGCTTATCAGCAAGGGCCGTGAAGAAGAGGCTCTCAAAATTCTTGTCAAGTATCATGGTAATGGAGACGGGAATGATGAATTTGTCAGGTGGGAGTTCACTGAGATCGTCAACACGATCAGACTAGAGCGTGAAACATCCAACGATGGATGGGCAGAGCTGTGGCGCACTCCGGGCAACCGAAAGAGGTGTGGTTTGATCATCGCCACGGCTATCTTCTCTCAGTGCAGTGGTAACGGCTTGGTCTCATACTATGTGAGTTCTGGTATTTGTGGTTGGTTCCAAGTGCCATAGATTAACATCTGACACAGCTTGCTGCGATTCTGCGAACAATTGGTATCACTGAGTAAGTCGATCCGCACAGGACTAGTATCATAATACACTAACATAGTCAGGGCTGTCACTCAAGCATATATCAATGGCGGCCTCACAATCTGGTGCTGGCTTGTCTCCCTGTTCGCCGCCTTTTTCGTCGATCGCGTTGGACGACGAGTTCTATTCCTTTTTGCAGGCGTGGGCATGCTCATCTCGTTCAGCATTTGGACAGCATGCAGCGCAGTGTATGCAAAGACCGAGTCCCCTGGTGCAGGCATCGCAGTCGTGGCCATGATCTTCCTCTTTTACGGTGTTGCTGGCGCTGCATGGCCCGGTTTGACTGTGTCATACACGGTGGAAATTCTGCCATACAACATCCGCGCCAAGGGTCTCACGCTTTGCTTCTGCTTCACGGCTCTTTCTGGAGTTTTCAATCAGTGGGTCAACCCGCTTGGTCTTCAGCAGCTTGAGTGGAGATTCTACTTCGTTTACATCGTTATGTCAGTCATTTCCTATCCAGATATCTCAGATGTCGGCTAACAAGGTTACAGTTTGGTCATTGAGTGTCTTGTTATTTACTTCTTTTTCGTCGAGACAAGGGGTCCTACACTGGAGGAAATTGCCGTCTTGTTTGATGGCCAAGATTCTGCTGCTGGCATTGCGAAGAGCCAAGCTCAGATGAAGAATGCAGTATCACAAGTGGAGCATGCATAGACGATCTATAAAACCAAGTCAACGTGTAGATGTAAATGCATCATGTTGGAGCTTCAGTGGTAGCGGTAGCGGTAGTAAAATGTCGATCACTATTCAGTGTCTAATGATAAGTATCAAAGCACCGACGGTCTCTTTTTTATATAGGCTAAGTTATTATTTTTATTAAGGAAAAAAAGGCTCTTAAAGCCCTAAACCTTAATAAAGAATATATA
>JABFFJ010000533.1:0-12791 GCA_013623715.1 Fusarium verrucosum | reverse complement strand
GTTGTTGGTGGTGGCCGGGGTGGTGGTGGTGGTGGCCGTGGCCCTGGGGTATATACTTACCCAGCCTTGCATGGTTAAGGCTATATAATTACCATGTATCATTACAACATCATTATAACAGCGTTTTACAAACATCAATTCAACAGCGTTGTTATAAATCTTTGAGACGACTACGCATGGTTTTTGGATGACACCAGAGAAACGTCTGAACAGGACAAGCATTCGCATCTTGTGAGTACTAGTTCTGATACTTTTGATCACTTGGGATTTGGGCATGGAATGCACGCATGCCCGGGTCGATTCTTTGCCGCAAATGAGATCAAGATTGCCTTGTGCCATATGCTTCCCAAGTACGACTGAGGACTTGCGGATGGTGCACTACCCAAGTCATCGCTTCGACGTGCTGTGGTCTTGGGTTAGTTAGGCTAACTGCCAATAAATCACGACGCGATACGACAGAACTGGAAATTGTACAACAACGCTTTTGTATTGATGTTGTAATGATGTTGGTAATTATATACCCTTTCCCCTATATGGTAGGGTAATGATGTAACTCAGAGCCAGCACAAACAGCCCAACCAGAGTCCACCTCGCCTCCTCGCTCCCCCGACGGGTAACCCCCTCTCCCAACCTTCGCGTTTCAATGCCGGCATTCCTCGACGGAGCTCCCGCTGAGCTTCTATAGGGTGGGCAGGATAGTTAGCTTCAGTAACAAGCAAAGAGAATAAGAAGGCCTCGTGCATGACTTACTGAGCGGTCTGGTTCGTCGGGGATGCCGGGTCGGCGGGCCCCTGAGGCCTGGGGGAAGAGGTTTGCCCATCGGGGGTTTGGCTGCTGAGCGAGGAGCGAGGTGTAGTAGTACTCTGGGAGGGCTGCTGGTGCTGGCCCTGGGGAAAGTCCCAAACGAGCGATATAAATTTTCTGTATAGAAGTTAGCAACAGTGAATCACAAAGGGATATCGACAGTGAATCATGAAGGAATATCGACAGTGGATCACAAAGAAATATCAACAGTGAATCAACAAGATATCGATAGTGAATCACAAAGGATATCGGCAGTGAATCACAAAGGATATCGGCAGTGAATCACAAAGGAATATCAGGGGCAGTAGACTTACTTTTGTGCCATTATGAATGATGGATCATAAAGAGAAAAGAAGAAGAAGAATAAAAATGGAGAGTGTGGTTGGGCTGCGCTGGTCCCGGGGGGAAATCCCGTACGGTAGAAGAATTTTCTGTGTTGAAGTCAGCATGAATCATAAGAGGAGGATATCGACAGTGAATCATAAAAGGATAGTAGGGGCAGGACTTACTTTTGTGTCATCTTGATTGATAAAGAACACATATAGACATCCGAGGATGATGATCTGAGGATGTTGTTTGAAGAAAGAAAAGAATAATAGCCGAGGGGAGGGGATAACGACGGGATTGAGTACGTGGATGACCGGTCACTTGAATCATTGGGATGGGAAAGTGCAAATGAGCATCGCATTCGGCAAATACCCGGTTGAATATGCGCCGCACGGCGAATACATACATTGCGCTGATTACCTCATCGCTCTCCCATCATATGAAACCCATAAGAAACGACCTCTTCAAGAGAAGCTGTTCTCTTCCTCGCTGTCTGGTCCAACGGTTTACATCTGCCCTCGAAATCTTGACTGGTAAGCCCTTAAGACGCTTCCAGCCTCGCCAAAGGCATAGCTGGACTTGCTGTATATGCGACAGGGTGAAAGGGGATTTAAGACGTTGACCCTTTGCATACATAAGCAGACTTCTTGTTTTTGCGGAAGGCATCGGCGCTGGATCCATTGAGTGGGTAAAGACTCTTGTATGTCTCGATCTCAGCTAGCACGCCACTAAAGTTGAGTCTATTGTCTCAGCAGGAGGTCTTTGGATTTAGCTGTTAGATAATTTTGGGAGTTGACTCGAAGGATTTGCCATGCTGAATACTTGTGTTATTGATAAGGAAGATAAGATATGATGGTAAATACCTACACAACGTGCTGACAGTGGAGTTGATACATAAGGGACATTCCCGCACTTGGACCGATACCTAGAAATCCCTTCTTGATCTGGAACAGGACGCAGTTACAGCAATTATATGGAAAGTCTCGATAGGTTTATAAAACAGATTCAATTCATGATACTACTTCTTATGATCTTATATTAGTTGGACGTTTGGATACCTATTTAGCATACTGATGTAGGATATGGGAAGACCAACCTTTCAGCCACAATTCTCAACGACAAATAACACATCTTGATATTTAGCATACATGCCATATTATCTCAATATATTAGCCACGCCTCGTGGATCCTTTTTACCTAATTCTCCGCTACTAATTAGCTAAAATGAGAATAAGAATCTAATATTTACACTAAATATCCTAAATATTATAATTTCTTAGGGAAATGATATCTATCGGGCGTGGCTAATTTATTAAGATAATACGGTAGACTTGATCAGCATGCAGCAGTGTGTGGCACTTGGCTGTGGAACATAGTCTATTACGTCTGTGGCGTTCAACTTTCTTACTCCAACTTCACGATGTTAGTGAAGAGTTCGGAATAATTTCATATAAATTCATCGGCCATATTCACAGCTATATTCTACGGGTAAACGACACGCCGTTCAACTCCTACAATTATTCTTCAAGTTCGATTTGCCTTCGCAGCAGGCAGCAACTAGTCTTTGCCTTGCTGTCATTGGAAAGTGGACGCCACAATTCTGAGGATCTTGTTGTCTGCCTAAGCACTGCGTGATTGCCAAAACCTCACCAATTATCTTAGCGCAGAAAAGCCTCGAGTTGGTTCACTTGAAAGACAGAGCTGAAGTTCAACATGTAAAAAGAGAGGCGTGTTCCCACGCAAGTTTGGCATTTTCACAGACAATATCTTCTATATCGCAAGTTAATCAATTTCTGAACCATCATCACTTCATCACTATGCCTCGCTACATGATCCTCATCAAAGCTTCCCCCGAAGCCGAGAACCCAACATCCACTGGTCCCGAGATTTTTGAAGAAATGACAACCTTCAACGAGCAACTCCATGCAGCAGGTGTTCTTCTCTCAGGTGATGGTCTGAGCCCTACCAAAGACGGCTACCGCGTCACGTACTCCAAGGATGGTCCTGCACAGGTCACCAAGGGGCCCTTTGACGTTGAGAAAGAAGGTCATGTTTGTGGCTGGTGGATTCTCAAGACGAAAGATGGTGAAGAGGCTGTTAGTTGGGCCAAGAAGATTCCGTTTAAAACTGGAGAGGTTACAGTGAGAAGGATTGCTGAGTTGGAAGATTTCGGGGACAGTGTGACGGATGATGTGAGGGAGAGGGAGAAGAAACTCGCTGAGGATCTTGAGAAGAAGTAAGCTAACATGTTGATTGTCTGTGCACGCAAACTTTTGACTTCTATCAATATTGCTTGGTCAGTTGAGCACCAATTGAACATCCCTCCCAAATGTCAGCAATGCACAGACAATAGGAACAGAAGCCTTAGAAATTGACTAAATTATTGGTATTGAAATGGGTAATAAGAAAAAGAATATCCAGCTAATCCAATCAACTCCGTGCTTTGCTATACAATATGTTGAACCCTTCACTCCCAGGTTATATAGGTTATACATCCCCTCAATATCCCCTCTTTTATATCAACTAAGGCGCTTCGTGGAGACCACCAGGTCCCGAGTATCCACCCTGCGACGGATGAACCCAAGGCTGACCAGCCATCTCAGCTGGCGCCTGAGGAGGCTTGTAATACTCTTGCATAGGCTGGTTCTGCGCACCCGTACCCATCTCACTAGGAGGCGCGTAACCTCCCGCCGCGGCACCCGCTCCAGGACCCTTGCGGAAACGCCTCCAGAGGAGAAAACCTGCACCGGCGAGGAGAGCGATACCTCCAATTGTGGCGCCGACAGCAATACCAGCCACGGCACCAGTGGATAGACCTCCTTCTTCTTTAGATGTTGTCTCACCCGCAGAGTTGGTTGTTGACTCGGCGGCGGCAGAGGCGCTGGTGGAAGAAGGACTTGTGACGGCAGCGGTTGTTGAAGGCTGAGTAGCCGTTGTCGTCTCGTCTTTAGGCACCGTGACGTTGAAGGCAGCCGAGTTCGCGTGGATATCGTTTGTGCCGGATTTAAATAAGGAGAAGTGGAATACAGCGTCTCTGTTGCTGCCGACCTCTGTAGAGAAACCGTTGAAGTTGATATTCCAGATGAAGCTTGTCGACGTTGTGTTTTCTATTTACCAAGTTAGCTGAGCTGGTGATATACCGGTGAGTAAATGCGGGCGCGTACGTCTGAGGGCTACAAAGAACTGAGTGCCGCCGCCAGCAGGAGGAAAGTCCTGCCAGAGCAAAAGATTCGTCATATCAAGATCCGTCTCCCATTCCACGTTCATACTCTCGCCGACATCGTAAGTAGGGTTATTCTTCCAACCCGTCGTACCAGATCCTCCAGGCGTGAGGAACTTGCTGTCGGCGGCAACCCTGGCGATAAGGCTGCCTAGCAATACGGTGAAGGGTAAGATAGCAAGCATTGTGCGTGTTAATATAAAACCATATATCTGACAAGAGATCCAATAACTTTGAAACCTCAGGATTCTGGGCGAGGCTATCACGGATTTTGAACCTCGACACCCAAGAGGTAAGCAGAAGAGGGAAAAAATAAACAACAGGAGACGAACGAACGAACAATGGGGGAGAAGAGTCTCTGTTTCATCGCTCAGCCCCAGTGGGCGAAGATCCCTGTCCCTAGCGTTGAAGCGGAAATTTTGGGGGCCGGGATAATGTCCAGTGAGACGGTGAGAATGGTGTGATGAGTTCCGCTTTCTTACACGCGGGACCACTAGCTCGGATCCTTCTATACCAAAATTAATTTAATGGCGTGTGAGTTACCGTGCGAGGCTAGACCGATGGGAAATTGAAAGTTGAGTCAGCGGTGATGAAGCAGAATGGCCGTAGGTAAAGATACGCGATGGAGAGTGTATATGAGATTGACGAGCAACTTTATATATAGGGAAAGTGTTGCGATAACTATGCCTCCACAGTTTGAATCTTATTTACTACGTAACTAATTCATCTCGTCTGTAAAAATAAACAGGCTAATTTATCCAAGCCACACTGTTCATCCACTCTCTACCCTAGCCTAGCCAGGCCCAAGTTGAAGCTTGGACACCCGACGATCTCTCCAGCCAGTCAGCCTTAGCCATGCCATGGTTGCAAGCGCCACTCCCAGGCCGGGCTTCGGGTAGGGCTTTGCCGACCGTTGTCGTCTGAGACATTGTGCTCATTGGACGATAGGCCAACTACCCTGAAGCGTTTGATGGAGGAACCATAAGGTTTCATATCGGATTGAGGCTGTGACATGCGTCTCGAGTTGATCTACATGTGTGATGATGCTTAGAAGAATATACGAATTCTATACATAAATAGTATGCTTATATAATAGTGGTGGCAACACTCCCCAGATAATGAGATCCTAATCTCACCAAAGATATCCCGGCATTTTGGATAGCCAGTTATGTGGTTCGGCCAAGTACAGTAGTATTACTCATACGGCCTTATATTGACGTCGAAACACGAATCATGTACTGTTAACTATTATCCGCTCATGTTCAATGTAACATAATAAAAACATCTCACAAACTCAGAGTCGAGAGTTCACAGCTTCGCGACCCTCTACTCCAGAACCCTTCTCACCCAGCATCTCACGAGCAATAGCCCTTCCAGCTGCCCGACCCGAGAAAATACATCCTCCCACAAACGTTCCTTCCAAAGAGCTATACCCGTGAACACCTCCTCCACCAAAGCCTGCAACTTCACCAGCCGCGTACAGTCCAGGAAACGGAGTACCGTCTGCTCGCATGACATTACTGTCCAGATTCGTCTCAATACCGCCCAATGTCTTGCGCGTGAGAAGGTTCATCTGAACAGCTATCAACGGCCCATGAGCCTTGTCGAGAAGGCGATGAGGTGGCGCAACACGACTTCGACGATCAGGCCAGTATGTTCTCGCATTATTGATGAGCATTGCTTGTGCATCCTTGGAGTATGGGTTT
Source organism: Fusarium verrucosum (assembly GCA_013623715.1). Lineage (NCBI taxonomy): Eukaryota > Fungi > Ascomycota > Sordariomycetes > Hypocreales > Nectriaceae > Fusarium > Fusarium verrucosum. The sequence goes on along the minus strand of JABFFJ010000533.1, from coordinate 6,734 downwards.
TCCATCTGGCTGTCTCGCGCCTCGACTGCCTCCTTAATAGCGTCGAATTCCAGCAATGGACCGTTGCGTTTCTTGGCGAGTTCGTTCATGCCAACGACCAAATCCTCCAGATTATCACGGACGACAAAATCCTTGCCGTGCTTTTGAAAGTTCTGCACAGGAACGGTGCCCTTCTTGCCAAAGATTCTGGTGAGAAGCAACCAGATGCTCTTTTCCGTCACATCAGGGTTCTGCTCTGAGCCGGAGAGGGCGAATTCGCGAGCAATGATGCTCTGGTCGAGGATGAACCATGAGTAGTCATACCCTGTGCTGCAGATATACTTGAGTGTCGCGAGTGTATCTGAACCTGGGTAGAGGAATGGCGGAAGGCGTTTGCCATTTGCGTCGAGCCAGAGAGATGAAGGGGCTGGAAGGACTCGGATACCGTGCTCTGGCCAGATGGGGTTCCAGTTCTGAAGACCTTCGGTGTAATGCCACATTCTATCGCGGTTGATGACATTGGCACCTGCAGTTTCAGATATACCAATCATTCGACCGTCGACATGAGCAGGAACGCCAATGACAAAGGTCTCTGGTACTTTGGGACCCAATCTGTCAACAGGCCATGCAGCCTTGACAGCATCGACGTTTCCTCCAATTCCACCTGAAGAAACAACAACTGCTGAGCCGTAAATTTCAAACTTGTCCTTCTCAACTCGTGATGTCTTGATACCACGCGCAGCATCGTCGTCTTCCAAAACATGTCCTCTAATTCCAACAGCTCGACCAGCATCGTCAATGATCAATTCATCAACCCTGTGTCTGAACTTGAAGGTCACAATACCCTTCTCTGCGGCTTTCTTGACAGGGTCAGCAAAGATCTTGACAGCTTCCGGCCCCGCTCCCCATGCGATATGAAATCTGGGAACAGAATTTCCATGACCAGTCGCAGAGCCATCACCTCTCTCAGCCCATCCAACATTCATCAAGAATCCAAGACCTCTCGCCTTGACATAACTCTCCATCTCATCCGCGGCAAACTCCACAAAGGCCTTGGCCCACTTGCGCGGCCAGTAATCCTCCTGCTCGCGATCAAACCTAGCTGAACCCATCCAATCTCTCATAGCCAACTCCTTTGAATCTTTAATCCCCATTCTCCGCTGATACGAAGAATTGACCATGAAAATACCACCGAGCGACCAGAACGCCTGTCCGCCGAGGTTGTGTTCATTTTCTTGGTCGACCAGCAGAACGGGGATCTGACGCTCTGCCAGCTCAAAGGCTGCGACGAGGCCGGCGAGACCAGCGCCTACAATGATGACGGGTTTCTTTTCTTGTGAAGACATAATCAATAATGAGATGTTTTTAATCAAAAGAAAAAAACGCGGATGAGGCCGAGAATAAGAAGACGGAGACTCGGGACGCGCGGGGTTCGGTCAGCCTGAATAGAGTTACAAAGACCCTTGCATGCCTCGGCTCGGTCCATGGGAGTTGGCGTTTCTGTCACTAAGCCACAGTCACACTGTTGCAATTGCGAGGAATGTAAGATTTGAAATATGGTATGATGGAACTTTACGCGTGTGCAATGACAGGATGTCAGATGATATAAGGTTTACTTGGTTTCATTCATCAATTGCGCGTGTTTACTTAGCTAGGATATTTCAAAATTCAAATCAACATCGGCACTTCTAAACGTCAAACATGATCCACGCAATCAGAATCATATTCCAATGTCAGGCTTCTTGCTCTCTTCGATCTTGACCTTCTTTTCCTCTTCAGATAGTTTGTCCCACCCAGCCACGTTCTCATCCCATAGTCTCACGCACTCGGCGTTCCAGTTACAGTCTTCAACCTGTCCATATGCAGGATGACTGTAACGACGATGCTTGCTTGGCCAATTGGACGCATGGTAGTGATGCTTTACCAAAGCACCGCGAGAGTCGTGGTTACCAGAGTCAGAGTGGCCTTGGCCAGCACAAAATGCCTCGACGTCTAGTACGAGAACTCGACCGACGATCTTCGACTCGTCCATGTTGTGGAACATGTCCCAAGTGACCTTTCCGCCGCGATGGTTCTGGTTCATCTGCTGCAGTAAAGCGCCAGTAAAAGCAGAAGGACCAGTACCACTGATGACTTGGTCAAAGGTGAGCTCAATATCACCAAGTTTGACCTTTTGCTTTTTGGCCTCGGCCTTGAGCCAGACCATGATATGCTCAATAAGATGCAGCATGACGGGCTGACGTGGTTTTGAAATGATGGTCCATTGACAGAATGATTTGGATTTCTTTCCCAGGATCGGATGGTCGCTGAACTCAGGCTGATCAATCTCGACACCGACGATTAAATCAATGTCTCGTTCGTCGTATCGTTCTGGGATGAAGCGATGCACAGGTCTCAGCGCCTCGACATCAATGTCTGCATAGACACCACCTTGCGCATACATGATCATGTATCTCAAGAGATCAGCCTTGATGATGTGCAAGTTGATACTCTTGTAAAACTTGACGATATCCGGTCGATTTATCGCACTGCCAGCACCAAAGTGCTCCTGCACAAACGCAAGCTCATTATCATCCGTCAACACTTCATATCGCATCCCAGGGTTCTTATTAACCCACGTCCGCGAGGTGAGCAAGTCTCGATCCTCAAAGTTCAGAGGATCGACTTTCCACGTTTGCCATATCTTTTGTGGAAAAGTGCTAAAGCGTGTCCGTGATGGTATAACTTCTTTCTCTTTTCGAAACACGCCAAGGGGACTGGGTATGGAGTAGAAGATGTCAAAGTTGAGGATTATGAAGAGTGTAATGACACATGCCATATATAACGGTAGACATCTTTGCATCTGGGCTGGGACCCTGTTTCTGAACTTTGCTGTTGAGGCTGCCAGAGTCGGCGAGCCTAGAGGAGTGCCCATCTTGGTATCGTAGTTGTCTGTCTTGGTGACGGTCCACTCAACGGTGGCGGGAGGGATACGAAGGTTGGACGGGATGTTTCGTCGAGGGCAACCTGCCATGACCAAGAAAAGATTCACAGTAAGGAGGTACTCTATACAGAGCAGAAGAAGACTGGGAGAAGTTTTGTTCAGCCAGAAATACAGAGCCTTGTGTGGAGTGGAAGTTTCACAATGGAACTCAACCAAGCTTTTTTTACCAGGAAACCCAGACATTCAAAAGACGAGCTTTTTCTTAATAACTACCGTGGGACCGAGAGACGGGTAGTGGAGAGGCAATGATGCTGACGCCATGTGATTGCAGTGCGTCTCGGCAGGGGACGTTACTAGCTCGAGATGTGAACTTCCAAGAAGGGCACATCCTCCGTGGGATGTTTATGACGGAGGTGGGTGAGGGTGTGAGTTACGAGGATTATGCCTCCCAGTGATGTGCATGGAAGAAATTAAGACCAGGTTTTGTTAATGCGGCACACGAGATGACATGTTGGAAGAGTTCTAGTCGACGTCAGAAACGTTCAGCAAAGTATGTACAGTATGTATTCTAAGAATACCCTGAACTACACGTGTGTAGAAAAGTATAATGGGTAGTTGAAACACCCAACTTGACTTGACTCAACCACAGTCAAGCGTTCGTGCCTTGCAGAAGTATAACACCCTCCCTCTTGGCCTACTTTGCTTGTGATCCGGGGAACAAGGTCCTCGGATATAACCCCTGTCCTAGTCTAGATCCCCGCACTATATCCAACAAGCTTTCGCCCCAACCCCAGCCAATGTCAGTTGAAAAGATGGATTCTCAAACGCAGTTGGTTGGACTAATTACAATGTGGCTGCCGATATTCCGTCGCCGCTACGGCGCTTCTATGGAAGAACTCTGACTATATCCTTGAACCTTGCAAACACCGGAGCTGTAGCCTCTTGAGAGCAGTTTTCTACCGAGTGTGTCACATCGGAATTTCGCAATGAGGTGATGATTTTCTTCATGGGTTGGTCTCCGCACCCAAAAGTTCCCTGTCATGACTCTCAACCCTGCTTCGCGATATGTGAATTGCCCCCATCAGCGCCTTATATGTCATATTCTTACACATGCTTGTCATTGCCTCCTCGGCTTGTGATCCTTGATTGTGCTTTTCACTGAGTTGCCATTGTCAATGCGGAGTACATCAGACGCACAACCTCATATCTATTGAACAAGATCTTTCCACTGAGTCAAGACTACTATTCAATAATCACCAAGTTCAACATGTCGCCTCGAACAAGTGGTCTTCTTGACAGCGATGACTGGGACGATGTCAAGAGTCCCTCCAGTCCAGACTGGTCTGTCACAAAACCATATACATACTGGAAACCAGCTGCAGCAGGTAGCAGATTAAAACACATCCTCAACAACATCAAAGCTGCTATTCGCTCCAGAATCCGTCCCGTTGAAAATCTTCGTCCAACAGCTTACTTGGACGGTCTTCGAGGCTTTGCAGCTCTGTTGGTGTATATCCATCACCATGAGCTCTGGGTGCACGACGTCAGTGAACAAAACAGCCGGCTAGAAAATTCATTTGGCTATGACGGAAAATATAGCTTTGCAACAGTTCCCTTCATACGCCATTTCTTCACTGGTGGTCATTACGCAGTCTCGACATTCTTCGTCATCTCAGGCTATGTCCTATCTCTCAAACCATTAACCCTCATCCAAGCTGGAGAACAACTTCAATTAGGCGACGTCCTAGCGTCGTCGCTCTTCAGACGCTGGATCCGGCTTTTTCTACCTCTTATTCTCGCTCTGTTTGTCTATATCACTTTCCTCCACGTCTTTGGCGTCTGGACGCGAGTTATGACAAAGCAAAAGACTTGGTACGATGAAATTTGGGCTTTTTACTACGAGTTTAAAAACTTTAGCTTTCTTTTCAAAGAGGGCGGCGAGCCATGGCTGTCATACAATCTACATCTATGGTCCATCCCCGTTGAATTCAAAGGCTCCATCGTCGTGTTTACAGCACAGATGGCATTTTCACGATGTTCGAAGAATGCTCGTCTTTGGTGCGAGACGGGTCTTATTTTCTACTTTATGTACATCGCAGACGGCTCATTCTACGCCATGTTCATGGCTGGCATGCTTCTCTGCGATTTGGATATTCTCGCCAATAAGGGAGATCTTCCACGGTGGATGGCACGTCTTGAACCGGCAAAGGAGTTTATCTTTTATCATCTCCTCGTCTTTAGTCTGTTTCTCGGTGGAGTACCCTCCGAGAACCGCAATGTCGAGCAACTTGCCAAGAACCGAGGTTTCTACTATCTTTCGTGGCTCAAGCCCCAAGCGGTCTTTGACTACAAATGGTTTTACCTCTTCTACGCAGCTGTCTTTCTAGTTGCCTCTATCCCTCGCATCTTGTGGCTCAAGAGCTTCTTTGAGACGCGATTCTGTCAGTGGCTTGGTCGCATCTCTTTTGCCCTGTATCTCGTTCATGGTCCAGTGCTATGGACTATAGGCGAGAGACTATACGTGGCTGCGGGATGGCAGAACGAGGAGATAATGAAGAACATTCCTCATTGGGCAAACAAGCTAGCCCTACCAATGTCTGGACCAATGGGCCTGGAGATCTCTTTTCTTCTGCCTCAGCTGATTCTGGTGCCTTTGACATTTGGACTAGCTGACTTTGTGACGCGGGTTATCGACACGCCCAGCGTCAAGTTTGCAGCTTGGTTTTATAGGAAAGCTCAAGGGGACCCAATGAACAAGCAGGCCAGAGCATAATATACAGACAGTAGTGCAGATCATAATATAAAATATTCAAGCTTAATTTTCATAACATCACACGCGCGTGTCATTGCCAGGCATTCCCATGCCATATCTTAGCTATGCCCTGATCAAATAGATCTCAAGATAATTACCCCCAGACCTTTTCGTCCGATGAGGTGAGATCATCTCATTAGGAATAAATCCTCGCGCTCTTGTGTTGATCCTCGGCACATCGCCAAATATGGGAGGCGACAACACTATACCCAAGATATATCGCCTCGGCCGCTTCGTATTTCTCAGCCAGAATCATCACAACCCCTCGACGACGCTAATCCCCCGCTCCCGCAACCATGATCTGCACACCTCCACGATCGGACAAGGCGTCCCCTGTTCAGGAACATGCGCCGCTGACTAGCGTAGCGCATGTTGGTGCACCCCGCAAAAGTACCTGAGCAGGGCCTCGGCATTCATATGACATTATGTCGACGTCGAATTGCAACCCTGGACGTCACAATCTGCGCCTACACTTATACAGGCCACAAGGGTCTATTTTATTATTTTCAGTATAATGTAATATAGTATATATACTATTAGGAAAGTTAAGATACTTTACTATAGGGGTTTTTAGCTTATATTTTTATTAATTTAATATACCTATACTATCTTAATAATCTAATAGCTACCTTTTATTATTAATATATTCTTAAAGTTAATCCTAGGTATTAAGGGATAGTAACTTTAATAAGTTTATAAAAATAGCTTCTTAAATAGCTATTATAGCCTTTTTTTACTATAGCTTAATTAAAGTATTAATTAAGTAATTATCTTTAATTTAAGCTTTTATTATATATTATAAGTTTTTAATAAAATTAAAATTAAGGCTTTAAGGAGCTTATAATATTATAGGGATATTTTATAAATAAATAAAGTCCTTAATAATATAAGAAATATATATTAAGGAATTATTTTATATTATATTTATAATAATCCTATATAATATATATAGCTTAATAAGGAAGCTATAAATTAGCTATAATAAATTAATATCTAAAGCTTAAGTCTATTATTTAATAT
>JABFFJ010000532.1:0-19289 GCA_013623715.1 Fusarium verrucosum | reverse complement strand
ACTCCTTTATAAATACTAATAACGAATCTTGGTCTAACATCCACTTTTGCCCGAAGAATAAAAGTGTATCGTGGCAGTCAAGATCATCGACAATGGTAGCAATCGCTGTCAGGAGATCCAAGCCAACAGCTTGGGGGACGCCACGGGTTTTCCCATGGATAATCTTCAAGACGAGCTCAAGAGCCTCGGCGTCAAATATATCTCCAACATTCCAGTGATAAAGGCCATCGCTCTCTTTTGAGGCCTCTTTGAAGTCACTCGAGAATAGCTTCGCAGCACGTCGCGATGCAAGTGAAAGGTGTGTTTTCGAGCATAGAAAGTGTTTCTCGGTGGATTCCTCAGAGTCGCGCACAGGAGGGTCCTGCCTGATGACGACAATGACTAGAGTATCACCATCGGGGTCAATGTGAACGCGCGTGACTGACATGTTTGTTAGGTTTGAGAGGTGATGGAGGGAATTAACTGTTTGTTTCAGGAAGAAAATAAAGGCCCGCTATGGGGTGACCTGAGAATACATCCCACATTACCTTGGTTGACCAATCAAGCTATGTCTTGAGACAGGGTCGGTGCCTACCCTAAACTAAAGAATTTAGACACGCGGATCAAACGATATATTAACAAAACATCCAGTTCAAATGGCTACAAGAAATGGCTCGTAACTATACAGAATAATTTGAATACAACTTGAAATCTCATGCTAGAATTATCCAGCGTTAATAATAAAAAATAATGCTCTCAGTTAAAACATTATCCGACTGATATCATTATTATGAGAGAAGTTAATGAATTTGTATCTCGATCCTGATTTTCCCGCGTATTCAAAACACCTATATAATTAAAATAAGCTAATTCTTTCTGTACTGACTCCCTGAGCCAGAATATCCCAGCTCATGTGAGAATATGAATCCCTAATATCACGTAGTTTCCATACCTGAACTATAATATCCCTGGCTTTTTTAATATATTTCATCTGTCTCTTGCGTTGGAGCTGATCTACCTTTTGCAGTATGAAGGCACGATCAGTATCACATTCAGGTCCTATACCCAATGTTGCCACCATGAATAGAGGCCATAGTATGGTGTTGGACCGTGTAGGTAATTTTGCGATCAGATTTAGGATCCGTGGAGACAGCTGGGCAATGCAAGGATCATGAGGTCCAAGGTGATCTAATCGAGAGTACAGGTGAAGAAGCCCTGTAAGTCGTTTCAATTCGACCATGAGATCATTTTCTGAAGGTTCAGACTCATGATGATCCGAGTCATTCATAGCATGTTCCTGCAATCGAATCTCCAAGTCGTGACGACGATGCTCTAGAACGCAGAGTGTCTCTGGATCTAGGTAGTCGAGCTTAGAATATTTGGAGAAATCGATGGCGAGCGAGTTGATATCGGCCAGGATCTGCAGAAACTTGGTCGAGCATCCGGTCAAGGTTTTTAGGTTCGTGTCGTCACACATGGCTGTGATAGGCTCGCTGTAGACATCGGCAGTCATGACATCCCAAGCCGCGTGGGCATACACTTCATGAACCACGACGTAGCCTCCTACGAAGTTGAGAAGAGCTTCTAGGTCCGAATCACAAGATGACTGAGTGCTTCGGAACTTGTTGACTAATGAGCGTGCAAAATTCGAGTGCACTACCCACCAACTTGAGCAACTACTCATGATCTGGTCTCTGTCAGCGTTTAGATGTAGAACTAGGCAGAGGGATCCACGGCGTACATCCAAAAAGATCAATGCCATGACTGTAGCCAGTATTGAGGCTTTGGATGTCTGATCGGATAAACCTTTCTCCAATTTGACAACCTCCAACCGCAAGATACGCACGGCTTCGTGGTAATATTTCATGGCCATAGACTGGTATTCGGAACCCTCCTCTAAAACGGCTCTCTCCTGGGCTGAGATGGCCATGATCATGTTAAACACCGGTGATGCCTTATCTTCAAGGTTGGCAATCCGTAGAATGATGTCTCGGTACGGATTCACAGCAGGGTCCAGGACACAAGCAGGGGCAATGGCTACGTTAAAGTAATCCCAGAGATGCAGCTCGGTTGAAGATATAGCCATTGGCAAGCTCCATGGCTGGAATTCTAAAGCGACCTCATTCTGGCTTGTAGGATGGTCAGGGGTTATTCCATTGGACGATCGAGTGATCAAGTCCCCCGACGTTGACGGACTTTTTGGAATAGGCTTTCCGGTCGATTTCTGGAAGTCCAATGAAGATACATGCAGAAACATGTAATCTTGAACCAGTTGCTCTACCGGCAGACTCATGCCCCTGAACTCCTGTGCAGGTTGCCATCGTAGCTGCTGGTCGTAGCTGCAAAGATAACCCTTGGCCAGACAGTGAGAACAGCCGGGTTTCTGTTCTGGACACTTAATACGCCGCTGTCGACATCTGATGCAACCTGAGCGAGTCCTCAGCTCTCCATTCCTACGGTACTGGACCATGTTCATGCGCGTGTTCGACGGTTGTATAGGCGGGGCAATCTGAGGCATATCTTACAGCCTGGTCGATGCAGTCTCTGGAAGGCCGAAACGACAGTGAATGAAGTGGATCTGGCTTTTATTTACCAACATAAGCAGACACACTCAGTAGTCTTGCGGGGTAACAGGGATCTGATGATATGAGGACAGCATCTCCACAGATAAGCAGGACCAGGACTCATGATTCGTGACTCTCACACTGCAACGCTCGCCACGCCTTGCTTTTGTCTGCAGGTTGCGTTTACGGTTAGTGTATAATCGGCGAGTCCAGCACTTCTGATATATAGATAAGACGTTAACCATGTTGTCTTTGTATGGTAGTGCCAGCCATGGATAAACGAATCCTCATTGTCGGAGGTGGCACTTTTGGCCTCTCGACGGCCTACCATCTTGACAAGGGCGGATACTCTAACGTCGCTGTGATTGACAAAAGCCCATTCCTACCGTCAAACACCTCTGCAGGCCATGACCTCAACAAAATCATTCGCGCTGAGGATGAGAGTCCATGGTATGCTGATCTGGCTCTTGTTAGTGGACCTGCCCGGAACCATCACTTTACAACTATTCTGACGAAAAGACAATAGCTAGGAAGCAATTAAACTCTGGCAGGAAAACCCTCTTTTCAAACCATACTATCATCAAGTTGGCTATCTCCTTGCCAATTCAGCCAATGCGCCGGAAAAGGCGAAAATGACACTCGCGAAATCCCTCAGCAACATCGCAACACGTCCAGAATGGAAAGGTCACATCAAACCATTAAACACCCGCCAAGACATACGAGCTATTGCACCGGCATTTGATGGATCTATGGAATGGAGAGGCTATTTCAACACTTTGGCTGGCTGGGCTCATGCCACAGACTCAATGCATGCAGTTTACTCGGCCTGCTGCGATCTCGGTGTTGAGTTCGAGTTGGGCGATGGTGTCAAGAGGCTAGAATGGAAAGGCGACACTTGCACTGGCGTGCTTACGGAATCTGGAAAGATACACACGGCTGATATGGTCGTGGTAGCGCTTGGTGCCGAGGTGGCCAGGGTAATTCCTGAGTTGGCACCTCAAATCACAGCCAAGGCGTTCTCAGTCGCACATATACAACTGACACCCTCAGAGGCACAGAAGTTGCGCGGAATCCCTGTCACATACGCCAGAGACTTGGGCTTCTTTTTTGAGCCCGATCCCAGAACTGGCCTTCTTAAGCTGTGTCCTTCTGGCGCAGGAATAACTAATTACAGCGGAGGAGACGTATCCCTACCTCCAAAGGTCAATTCATACATCCCTGCGCATGACGAAGAAGCTATCCGCAAGATTCTTCGGGAGACCTTGCCGTCGCTCGCAGACAGGCCTCTAATCAACCAACACATGTGTTGGATCGCCGACACCAAAGACTCAGCGTACATCATTGATCATATACCCGGAAAGAAGGGTGTCATAGTAGCAACCGGAGACTCTGGTACGGCATTCAAGATGTTACCTTTGGCGGGGCAATGGGTCAAGAGAGTCATCGAAGAAGGTATTCAGACCGAGACAAGGTGGCAGTGGAAGAAGGCCTCAGGAGGGAATGAAGAAGTGAGCTGGCGAGTGGGTAAAACATATGATCTGAGTCAAGAGGCGGGGATAACTCACATGTCAAAACTGTGAGTGAGTTGAAAAAGAAAGTAATTACTTGTCCCAATGAATTTTATGAAACAGGACCCGTCCATACTTGAACTGTAAAACACAAGATGGCTGATTATTACTGCGTGTAAAACACTTGAGTATATCATCGACTCACAAGTGACTATCTTAGTGCGTGTATCTGAACGACTCCTTTTGCTCTAGATCAGTCAGATCCCCGAAACCTTCACCAGTGCCCTCTCGTACACCCTCCGGTTTGCCAAATTGACGATCTCTATTTCGGTTCTCAATCATACAAACCAGCAGGTAAATCAGAGCGATGAGGATGGCAGCGCAAAAGCACGACAGCATCGCAATGACACCACTAGTGTATGCAGGGGCTTGTTCGGCCCTGAATGTCTGGGGGCCGAGGAGGTTGCCCGTTGCGTAGCCGATGTTAACAATGGCAAAGACAACAGCCTTTTTAGTTCGACCACCGGTATTGGCTTGAGGAAGAGAGATGAAAACAACATAGGGTGCTGTATGATGTCTGTCAGCATCGACATAGGAGGAGAGAACGAAAGATAGGTAAATACTCACGCCAGTAGAGATACATCAAGTACAGACCAACCATCTGCGCGGGTACAACCGAGCGTGGAATACCATAAACCATAGCTGTGCCGAGTACAGGTAGCAGGCACGCAAGAGAAGCTACTATAGTTCGCCTGTTGTGCCACTTGCCAGCGAGAAAGCCGAATCCCCAGGCACCGAACGTGCAGAACAGACCAAAAGGCATGGTCAATAGACTCGAAGTAAGAGCATCGAATCCAAGTCCCTTGATGATGATAGACCCGAAAGTGACCAAACCGCCATTGGGTACATTGATCGCAATGTTGAAGAAGAACACAAGCCAAACCTTGATATCAAGAAGAGCTTCGCGCACCTGATACCACTTCCAGGTGGCGTCCTCGGTAGCAATACCTGTGCGATTATGTGCCAGGCGGTTTGTGGCGTAGTATTTCTCCTCTTCTGTGAGGAATCGCGCGTTCATTGGATTATCGGGTAGTGTGAAATAGAGAAAGATGGACCACAGAACATTGATGCTTCCGGTAAGAAGGTAGAGGTACTGCCAACGGGCAAGCGGGGCCGTGGTTGGGATGCGGCCGACTAGGTAAGCAAAGAAGCCGTTGAAGATGGAGGAGAAGTAGGCAAACATGACTGTTACATGTGAGCCAAATACGGTTGAGATGAGATGACCAGTTGGATGTAAACTCACTGGCATTACGCGATGGCTGTTCGGCCTTTGTGTAGAAGGACTGCACGATAAGAGTCAAGGCTGGGAAGATCACGGCTTCGGCCATACCGAGTAGAAACCGAAGAGCCATGAAGCTGCCACAAGTTGAGCAGGCAGCATATAGCAGAGTAAGACTAGACCAGGCAATGCCACCGAAACAGAGAAGTCTCCCAGGAGGGACCCGTTGTAGTATATACGGTGTCAAGAAGAGGCCGAGCAGTTGCTGAAGACGTTAGCTGAATACAACACAGGATAGGACAAGGAGGCACTCACGCCCACGGACAGAATACTGCCCAGCCAACTGAACTCGGAGCCTGTCAAATGGTTGTCTTCAAGGAAGTCGTACAGGGCAGCTGTAGATAGCTGCACTTTGTCAACGGCCGCTAGAGTAGTGGTGAAAAGACCAAGAGGAATGATCCAGGCATCTATCTTCTTCTTAATTCTCTTCTCCATCTCGGGCGTCATAGGAGGATAGTCAGCATGTGCAGCAATAAACCTGGCCGCGTCGTCTAGAGGTACATGGATATTTCCATTATCCATAGAAACCTTGGTGATACTATTGGAGCGACCAATATCATTCTTCTCGTGTTCTTCCGAAGCCATGGTCGAAGTTGTCGATTATTTGATGATGTGGATGCATCAATGGCAGAAGAAGCAATGGAACGCTGTCGAGAAGAAGATCCACCCTTATAGGCCAGTGTATATCTCGTTTCGGTCATTGTTATCAATATCACTATGCCGATACTCGTCATGTACGACATTATCTCGGTAACCCCAGATTCTGAAGTGGAGTGAAAAGAGATAAGCGTCTCCTGTCTTGGCTGATCCTATAGATCCCGGTTCCCCGATAGTGAGTGGTTGGTTGATAAACGGGCCAAGACAGATAGACAAGGTAGACCGGAACGACGCAACGTTCAAGGTGACACTGACATCTAATGGCGGGGTAATCTACCCAAACGTAGACAAGATCTGCTGATCTGTTTATCTTCTGCATTCAATGGCAATTCGTAACGACGAACGCTCTTCTGCGAGTTGCTTGGTCATGGGTGTGCTTGCAGCGATACAGCCTCAGGCTAACGTTATCCATGTCTATCCATCTTGGGTGGGCATCAATCAATATGCTCGCGACATTGGATCGTGGGATTGAAAAGGCGAAGGCTGTCCTCTTGGAGACCACGATTGCCTCATAGCATCTTTGCCGAGCTGAACTGTATTTCACAAAGCACAGTGAAATAATTATTTACACAGCATGCAAATGTCACCGCCACCCTTGTCCGGCGTTACCATTGCCATTGGTAAGCTACACAATTTCCTCTTCAAGCCGATTGTTGACTCATCCAGTCTTTAGATCGCGGTGGCACATTCACCGACGTGCTCGCACTCATTCCGGGCCAGAAAGACTATTATTTCAAACTCCTCTCTGTCGACCCAGGGAACTATCAAGATGCTACTATTGAGGGGATTAGAAGAGTGCTGGAGTACATTCGTGGCCATGAGATACCCCGTGGCGAACCACTAGACACCACCGGCATTGCAGTCATCCGCATGGGCACCACAATTGCGACGAATGCCCTACTCGAGCGCAAGGGCAGAAAATGTGCCCTGCTCATTACCAAAGGCTTTGGCGATCTTTGTATCATCGGCGATCAAACACGGCCTGATCTCTTTGACCTCAATGTCAGGAAACCGGGTGCTCTCTACGACAAGGTTGTTGAAGTCGACGAGCGTATAACCCAGGAAGCGTACGCTGAGGATCCCCTAGAGCGCAGCTTTGTCGAGAGAATTGATGGTGACCACGTTCAGGCTGGCGTTACAGGCGAAGTTTTTCGCGTTCTAAAGCCTTTGGATAAAGCAGCTGTTCTGGGTCAATTGAAAGACCTGTATGCTGAGGGTTTTCGAAGCATTGCTGTCTGTCTGATCCACGGCTACAACTACCAGGAGCACGAGAAGTGTATAGGCCAGCTGGCAACAGATATTGGGTTCGAAAACGTCTCACTCTCGCATGCCTTACTTCCCGTTATCAAGCTAGTCAACCGTGCGTATTCGACGACAGCAGACGCATATCTCACTCCCATTACCAGGGACTACATCAATGGCTTCTTGAGTGGCTTCAAGCCTGGATCTGAAAGTCAGACGCGCATGGAGTTCATGCAGTCAGATGGTGGATTGGTGAGCTATAACAAGTTCAGTGGCCTTCGTGCCATTCTCTCTGGCCCTGCAGGCGGTGTTGTTGGGTTTGCGAGAACATGCTTTGAGAAGGTCAAGCCCAAACCTGTTATCGGTCTTGATATGGGAGGAACGTCTACTGACGTCTCACGCTACGACGGATCGTATGAGTACATAACCAACTCAGTCACAGCAGGTGTGCACATCAACTGCCCCCAGCTCGATATCAACACCGTTGCAGCAGGTGGTGGTTCTGTTCTCTTCTTTCGCAACGGTCTCTTCGTTGTCGGACCTGAATCAGCTGGTGCTCATCCTGGTCCGGCTTGTTACCTCAAAGGTGGCCCTCTCACCGTTACCGACGCCAACCTCGTTCTGGGACGCATCTTACCCGAGACGTTTCCCAAGATATTCGGGCCTGGAGAGGATGAGCCTCTTGGTGCACAGGTGACACGCGACAAGTTCGAAGAGCTGACCAAGAAGATCAATGATGAGATCCAAGGCAGTCGACCAGAGATGACTGTTGAAGAAGTCGCATTAGGTTTCTTACAGGTTGCGAATATCAACATGTCTAAGCCGATTCGCGCCCTGACAGACGCACGCGGCTTTGACACGGCGTCTCACAATCTGGCGAGCTTTGGTGGCGCCGGTGGTCAGCATGCCTGCGATATTGCGCAGACACTTGGGATCAACCGCGTGGTTATTCATAAGTACTCGTCAATTCTGTCCGCATACGGCATTGCATTAGCCGATATAGTTGAGGGGAAGCAAGAACCATCATCGACAACATATGAAGCTGATACTGCGTCTCACTTCGAAGACCGTCTCAAGGCACTCGCACGGGAGGCCGAGGCTGCTCTCGCTGTACAGAGTATAGAGGAGGCGTCTATCAAGACTGAAAAGTTTCTCAATATGAGGTACCAAGGTTCTGATAGTCAACTCATGATCCCAGTGTCTCCAGAGGATACCAGTACATCGGTACTGGACAAGTTCACTCAAGTGCATCTTCGCGAGTTCAGTTTCATCGACAAATCCAGAATGGTTGTGGTGGATGATGTGCGTGTCCGCAGCAGTGGATCAACCTTACGCCTGGAAGAAAGGTCATTCCAGGACGATCTGAAACATGTCACACTGTCAGATATCAAGCCACAGCCTAAGGTAAACAAGAAAGTCTACTTCGAGAGCGGCTGGCAGTTGACTCCCATTCTTGCACTTGACGATCTTCAACCTGGGACCAGAGTTAGTGGACCCGCCATTATTCTTGACAATACGCAGACTATTCTTGTCACACCGTCCTCACGAGTCACCATTCTAGAGCGTCACGTGATAATTGACCTCTACTCTGATGGAAAGGACAAGTCTATCAGTGCTGAGGTCGTTGATCCTGTCCAGCTGGCCATCTTTGGCAACCGTTTCATGAGCATTGCCGAGGACATGGGCCGTACGCTTCAGAAGATTTCCATCAGCACCAATGTCAAGGAAAGGCTTGACTTTTCATGCGCAATTTTTGATGGTGACGGTTCTTTGACAGCTAATGCTCCCCATGTTCCTGTCCATCTGGGCTCCATGTCAAGAGCCGTCAAGATTGCCATGAAGTATTGGCAAGGGAATCTTCACCCAGGCGATGTAATCGCGACGAATCATCCAGCTGCCGGCGGGACACACTTGCCTGATATCACTCTCATCTCGCCTGTATTTGATAGCTCAGGTCAATATATCGACTTCTTTGTCGCAGCTCGCGCGCATCATGCTGAGATCGGTGGCATTGCACCTGGATCGATGCCGTCCGATTCTGTCGAGCTGTACCAGGAGGGCGCCGCTTTCGAGCAGTGGAAGATTATTTCCCAAGGCAAATTCGATGACGAGGGCGTACAATACCATTTTATCGACGTTCCCGCCTCCTACCCGGGCTGCAGCTCCTCACGACGGATCCACGATAATATTGCGGATCTAAAGGCGCAGGTAGCAGCTAACCAGAAGGGCATCAACCTCATCAATGGTCTGTTCCAAGAGTATCAGCGAGAGACAGTTCTTTTCTACATGCGCGCTGTCAAGAAGACAGCCGAGATTGCCGTCAGAGACCTACTGAGAAAGACAGCGAAGAAGTTTGCTGGTGAACTCCCGCTCACTGCCATCGACTATCAAGACGATGGAAGCCCAATCCAGCTTGCGATTTCTATCGACGGAGAAAAAGGCGAGGCCACGTTTGACTTCACAGGCACAGGCTTGGAGACATTTAACTGCTTCAACGCGCCTCTTGCCATCACCCACTCAGCTACCCTCTATGTCCTCCGCTGCCTTGTGGGCACGGATATTCCTTTGAACGAAGGTTGCATGGAGCCAGTCACTGTCATCGTTCCTGAGGGTACTATTCTCAACCCATCCAGCAACGCCGCTGTCTGTGCTGGTAATCCCCTAACATCACAACGCATCACTGATGTTATCCTCAAAGCCTTCCGTGCTTGTGCAGCTAGTCATGGATGTATGAATATTCTCTCCTTTGGAGTTGGTGGCTGGGACAAGGAGAAGAAGATCTTTATTCCTGGTTATGGCTATGGAGAGACTATCGCTGGTGGTTGCGGTGCTGGCCCTGGATGGCATGGTTACAGCGGAAGCCATGTGCACATGACAAACACCAAGATTACCGACCCCGAAATCATGGAGAAGCGATATCCTGTTATTCTGAAACAGTTCCGGCTGCGTCCCAATTCTGGTGGTAAGGGTCAGTGGAAAGGAGGCGACGGTGTCATTAGAGAAGTAATTTTCACGGAGCCTTGCCACGCATCAGTGCTGTCGCAACGACGTGTCACGAGTCCTTATGGTATGGCCGGAGGTGAAGATGCCGTTCGCGGTATTAACTATCTTGGTCGGAAGATGGAGAATGGCACGTTGCGATGGATAAACATCGGAGGTGGGAAGGAGGTTGATGTGCACGCTGGCGATCGCATTATGCTTTGTACACCTGGAGGCGGCGGTTATGGTCTCGTGGATGGCAAGCACAATGTGAGTAGACTGAATGGAATGGATGACGATCACGAAGCAAAGTACAGCACGCAGGTGCCAAGGGCGAATGGCAGTCTGAGAGAGTATGAGAGGACACAACGAGCTTCGAACTAGCATATAAGTTTAGTAGTGCGTCGACTGGTCCATCCGAATACCTAAATATTTCATTTCCATTCCGCCGTCTCGTCGGTTTGCATTGTTGATTAATCTCTTCCCTCAACAACCATCGATTAATGCAGAATTGCCCACTCAGCAACTGTTGCACCAGTACCATTCTTAGCTCGAATATCAACAGAACTCAAAGCCTGATTTCCAACAATGAGCAATGAGGCGTATCTAGACAACGGAACAGGATTCGGAAGGGTCACGTTGGTAGTGTTTCCTGTAGGAATGACAACGGCGTTCAGATCGGTGGTTTTCACGTCGTAAGGAGTCGATTGTTTGATGTTCTTGAGGGAAAGGACTACGTCGTATCCCGATTGCTGACTAGATAACTCGTAGGCCTTGGCTGGGTTATCAAGCGTTTTGTTGTGGAAAAGGATCGTGACGTTCGTGGGAGGGTCCTTGGCCCAATCAAAGTAGAAGCCGGTAACCAAGGATCCAAGGTCTTCCTCTGCCAGCGAAACTGTCAGGTAGCTTACTTCTGCGGCCTTTGAAGGTTGCCATTTTGTGGAAGTGGCGCCGTCCACAGCCGCAATGGGAAACTGGCCTGGCTCATATGAGTTCGAAGATTTGACAGGTCGGCACTGAGCGAGGTTGCCATGGACCGTGTTGTTGTTGCCTATCTGCCGGTTGGGTATAACAACAGACTCATCGAAAGATAGTCGATGGAGTGCCGGGTCCCCCCGTGGCCCTGCGTAAACAGCAATGCTTTTATTCTTGTACTCAGGATCCGCAACATCAAGAGGTTCAGCTGTTGGATGTCGACGGATAGTGGTATGCGTGTAGTTTGACCAAGCAGAAATAGGCCAGCCACGCCAGTAGAAAGTGCGGTACTTCAGATAGGTAAGCTGGGGCGGAAGGTTGGGGTAAACATGAATACCGTCATCGGGAACTAGCCGTAGTCCAAGGTAGCCAAATATTGCCACTTGGTTAGCACCACCATGTCCAGTGAGAAAGGGATACGCGGGATGGGTGCCACCGTTAAGAGCTGCGTTGTCGATTAATTGTTCAGAAAGCTGATAGAATGGCGGCCGTGCATAGGGCTTGTATGAATATTGGGCATATGTGTATCCTGAACAGCCCGAGGGCGAGAGTTCGTCGGCGACAATGGAATAGATTGCCCAGGTCATAGCAGGTCCATCAGGAGACTGCTTGTTCGCATACTGTTTGCGACAGTGGAGTTAGCATTTCTGACAATAGCCATTGGCATGAGCTTTGGGGAGAAGGTACATAGTCTAGGTCGTTCAGCCCATTTTGGTCAGTGTAGTTATCATTATAACCCAGGGGAAAGGTCATCAAGACCAGATCCGCCTGCTTAATAACAGCGCTCCCATTCATGGTTGTGAACTCCAGGGTCACGTCATTTTCTCGGATAAAGAGTACATCGGATGCCTTCTTATCCCACGTCTTGCTTTCTGAGAGTCCAAACTGTTGGCGAATTTTGTTAGCCAGCAATAATGTTTCCGAAGCAAGGGCCATAGTGAAGCCACCAGCGTCAATATGATTGGCATACTCGTCCTATTTATCCACGTCAGTATCTTGAAGATACAGAATGAAGTCACATACAGGGTCGGTCATATTTGATATGGTCCAGGATGATCCGTTGGGCTTCAGTAAATCTGCGTAAAGGCTCGCCACTGAGTCATAAACTGGAAGCAAAGTCTCCTTGAAGAAGTCGGTATCTCCACTTGTCACCCACTGATTGATCATGGATATCCCAATGTCTCCGTTCAGATGGTACTGATAGTCCCAGCAGGGACCGGTAGCAGTGCAATTTCCATAACGCCCACTCGTCCATGGATACACAGCTGATGATGCTGAAAAGTTGGTATCGTTTTGAGAGCCTGAGAAAGCAGTAGCGATATTTTCCTTTGCTTGTTCATGTTTAGCTACACGATAGTTTGTTATACGCTGGGCAGCTTCTGGATGCGATGTTACCAGTCCAGGTTGCATGTAGAGGTCAGCGTCCCAGAAGACAAGTCCAGCATACGAGTCGGATGTAAGACTGCCTACTGAGATACTATCGATATTGACGGGTGCTCCAGATGCTGCCTTGATTGCATTCTTTCCGACCGTATTTTGTAGTAGGTAATAGGTATTGGTGACGGCGCTAATGGCAGAATCGATGATGTACTCGTTTTCTGGAAGCGTTCCATTCTCTGGGGAAGCGAAGCTGTCGACGGAGTCATCCGGCATGACGCTCGCCCATTCCGTCACATGCGACTTAAGGGACTTTTCGTATCCGTTTTCCAGAGCCTTGCGTGAAGCCACTTTTGCCTTTTTCTTGGGATTATCAAAGGCGTCAGAAGAAGCAGCCCCAACATATTTGGTAATGTGGACAGGTTTCCCAGCTGAGAATCTGATAGGGATCGCTTGTGCAATAGACGAATGATTGGTATGAACGTATGGCTTTCCATCCACTAGTTTGCGGCGTGATAGGTCTAAACTCTTGGATCCTGTGACTTGTGCGTAGACATAGGCGGTAACGTTGGTGATACCAATTGGCCGCACAGCTGAGAAGATGGCGCCGTCGCTATCTTGGCCGGATTCGACAAAGTCCGTACGTACTGCGGAGTATCCATCGATGACATTAACAATTGTCGCTTCAGAGTCGGCAGATGGGACGATCCTTAGATCCACAACGGCCTGGTTAATGTAGAGTTTGTGGACGAACAGGCGGTAATTGATACGGTAGGAAGACCGTTGGCCCTTGGGCATCCACTTGTATGACCACTCGAGGACTCCAGCCTTGAAGTCATATGTGGATCTGAAGTTGGAAATGGTCCGGTTGTCTACCGTTGCATCCAGATATGTATCGCTCCCCAGATCCAAGATGAGCCCGCTCCAGTGCGGTACACCGCTGATGAAACTGTCGTATCCATACTGCGAGAGCCAGGGAAAATTAGTCCCATTTGTTTTAGGTTGAGAGTCGAAGAACCCGGCAATAGTGGCAAAGGTCTGTCGTCGTGAGAACAGCGGCCAGCCATTGATAACATCACCGTCTTGGTCAACGTCAATCTCAAAGAATGGCCCAGCAGCGGCAACGTTGATACCAAGATAGCCATTTGCTACTGATCCGCGGGCTTGATAGTGACCCTGGTCGAGCTTGGTTGTACTAAGAAGCCAATTGTCTTCGTCCCAGGTCACGCCAGGAAAAGGCGTCTTGTAGATGTTTTCATCTGGCTTGGACGCATGGTCTGACCTGCTATGCCTTTGGTAACCTTGCTCAATACGATCCTGTTTTTGAGAACCCTCGACGAGGATAGTAAAACAGGAAAGGTGTGCAAAGATCATGCATTTCATATACTGCTCATTATTAGCATATGTTCTTCAAATATGTAGGCATATATAGGAAACGGAACGAAAGAGGGCGATTGTCCGTTTTTCAGGATGACACTCTCGCTTACCGTTAATAGCATCATGCTGGTCATATGTCTGGCTTGTTAAACGAGGCAAACCGCTCTATTTATTCTGCAATATTTATTTCTTGCAACAAAGTTGAGTCTTTTGGAACCAGAACAGAAAGGTGCAAGAAGGCATAAACCCCTCAGTCAACAGAATGGAGAAAGACTTGAAGGGAATATCAAATAGCCGGAGTAGTAATGGTATTTAACCTCTTCTGCCATCACCGAGAATAGTTTAATTGCATCTCATCAGTCCACTCATGTCCTCGTGTCGTGGACCGATGTCACCCCCCGGAAACCCCGCAAGTTAGATGCATAAGACACACAGACGGATTACCCCGAGACTCCCGCGACGATCGAGTCTACCGCGGAATATAACTACGCTTGTTATGCGGTTGTAACCCTTTGGGTTTGGAACACGCCTGGTTCGGTCCGAGACTGATGTTTATCTTGTCCTAAATCAGACTAGATATTTTGCTTTCAGAGGAAGCCGATTCACGCTGACATCACTCCCCAATTGAATGTCAGCTTTGTTACATAACTTGAATTGTCCAACTCTAGGAGATATACCCCGCTACAATGCCACAATTACCCAGGCATAGCCGTGATGTTTCTATCTTAAAGCGTCAGGTTGCGTCAAGAGACTAGACCTAACAAACTCGTTTGCAGAGGATATTCGCATACCTAGGTGCAGTGTGCATGGTTGATACAGAGGCAGCCAAAAGGTTATTGCCTACTAGGTACCTAGGTAGTATCTCTAAAGATATGTACATGGGTAAGAGCTCAGAAGGTATGCATGCATAATATGTTTCTTGCAGTGTCGCTTTCATTATTCCGCTATGCTATCTACTGCATGTTCCAAAGTTACTCGGCAGTTTCTTCGTCGGTGGTATAGTGCTTCTGAATATTCGATTTACTCCTCATCTCTGGAGTTGCTGATTAAAGTCTCAAAGTCAAGTCCCTTGTCATTCATGGCCTCAATCAGCCTGTTCATGCCCATGGGCCCCACATCGAAGATACGTTCAACCTGGCCGATAAAGGTGATGTACTCAGTAAGTCTCTTTTCCGTCTTCTCCTGGTCGGCGGTAATGAGTTCAGGAGGTCTCACTTGTTGATTATTCTGTTGAGTATTTTTGTGAAGATTGCTGATGGTTTCGTAGGTTTTGGTGATCTGATTACTGATGGAACCATACCATTGGTTAAGCCTGTCAAGACTCTTTGGATTGAAATTATTGGGATGACCAGGGTCAGAGGGAGAAAGTTCCCTGGCAAGGAACAAGCTGGTAGGGCTAAGGGATGGCGTCCTGGGAGCCTGGTGATCTTGAGGGAGCGATGAGGTCTGACGTTCCGAGACCGGGCTAGATCGAGAGGTCCTTCCACCCAAAGTCCTAAGCCTCTCCTTGCGCACAGCGTCAATGTCTTTGTTTGAAATAGGTTTTCCATCTGCATGCTCTTGTAGCTGCCTCTTTACCTCGTTAATCCTGGCCCTGCGCTTGTCGTCGTCCCTGATAGCTCGAGTCGCGTGCGCGAGCATGTTGGCAAGATTCCTGAGGGCGAGTACTCCCCAGACTTTAGGAGACAGGTCGCCAAGCCAATCCCACGGGAATTCACCGATGACCTCCTTGATCCTGAGTGCTTCTTCCAATTTATTTTCTCTGTTGCGTGGGCTTAAGGGTAGTCGAATATTGCCCTCGGACTCGTTGGTGGTAGAATTGGAAGCGCGAGGACGACGGGTTGGAGTTGTCTCCATGACTGCTGTGCGATAACTGGTCAAGCACGTCCAAGGGTACAATTCTCGGATAGCGGATATACGGGAAAGAGTCTCTATTTTGTCGAGTTGTTGGATATTCAAGGGGCGGTGATGATGATGATGCAGAAGTAATCGCGATGCGTTTGCTCGCTGAAACGAAGTGGACAATGAGTCCCAACGAGTCAAACTGGCAGTGGCACTGGGGATAGCACAAAACTACGAGCACCTTCCACATGCTTAGATAAAGTACTTGTTAGATGGTAAGAGCCGCCCGTGTTCCTTTGCCATAAGACTCCGTGATGTCCCTGTTCAGGCTAGAGTTGCCATCAAGTGACATCTGAAACTTTTCTTGGGCGGTGGAGTTGATAAAAATGCACTCATACTGTCTGTCTTACAGTTCAAATGCATCCATAAAATATCTCCCTGCTTGCGCACTGGATAGGCAAGCGATGAAAATTCCTAAAGGATCTAAAGCTTGTTGGCCGTCTAGTATCTGTTGTCCACATCTACACCACTCAACCTAAACGCAGACCAACCAGAGCCGTGGTTCTCATTCATTAGCAATCTGTGAGTTACTACACCAACTCTCGGATCCACCTGAGCAGGTGGGTTCAATCGTCAAGGTTAATTAACAAACATTTAATCTAGATCTGATAATGGTTGGTGAGAAACAGCAAGTTATGTCCGCAGATATCCTTCTGTTGGTGGAAATCGTGCATCCATCACTTTCCAGTAAAAAGAACTTAA
This sequence comes from Fusarium verrucosum, assembly GCA_013623715.1. Taxonomy (NCBI): domain Eukaryota; kingdom Fungi; phylum Ascomycota; class Sordariomycetes; order Hypocreales; family Nectriaceae; genus Fusarium; species Fusarium verrucosum. The sequence goes on along the minus strand of JABFFJ010000532.1, from coordinate 2,688 downwards.
AGATGAGTGTTAATATACATTAGACTTCAGGAAAGCCAATGCCACATCGCGTTAAGCCATTAAAGAGACAGAACTCCGCAAAATTACGGCGAGATCGGGCCACCTAGGTGAGTGGTTTCTAGTCATGTCTTGACTTCTCATTACCTCCCAAAATGTTTGATTGCCCATTAAAGTGCAACCTACCATGAAAACTATGTTTCTTTAACTTTTGTTGTTAAATGGGAACTTGAAGCATGAACTCTAATAATTACCGCGCCTTTCATGATTTCAAGTTTCTTATTCGCTCTTGATAAGGTTCCGAAGGGATAAATCTGAGAGGTATACTTCTCTTTTTTGTTTAGATTTGAACTCTTTATTTGAGAAAAAGGCGCGAACATTCTAGCCTTTTGCCCAGATTATGACTTTTTCGACAGTTCTGAAAACCTATAAAAGGCTAGAAATCTCCCAGCGTAGACAGAAACAACCATCCTCCATCCTCTTCTTTCTACCACTTTCTCCTACCACTTACTACCAACCTTCTTCTACACTCATCAAAATGTGCTGCGGATCTAGCAAGCCCAAGTCCAAGCCTCAGCCTCGGCCCAGGTATCTGCCCAAGAGTGGCATACGTTGCGAGTCCCCTGATGCAGTCCGTGCCTACGGAACAGGCAAAGGCATTTCGAGAAAAAGAGCCGGTATGACATCGGAGGCTAGCGATCGCGACCCCGGCATGAAGAGCCGCTGGTCACATAGCTCGGATAGTCGTCCTTCATTCTCATAGGTATGCAGGTCACAGCCCGTACACTTAACATATGATACTAATACCACGCACAGCAATCCCCGAACACGACCAGGCATGTTGTTAGACCTCATTGTGGGGATATTACCATTCGACCACGGGTTCCACTTCAGGGACTATGTTTCCTGGAAGGATTGATGTTGAGACTGTTTTTTCTCTTGGAAGAGTCTGGTTCGGTCCGGTCACCATAGTTAAGGGCGGACAATTGAACAATACCTCGTCCATCAAAGTCGAGAGACAAATACCTTGTTCTATCTACATTTTGGAAGGTCTCCAGGTAGAATAAACACTTTTAAACAATCTGTTCACAATCTATCATTCGTGCATAAATTCGGTCGTGCTTCTAGTATATTATCCACTGCTCCCTACGCAAGTCTTTAACGCATGGGAGATAATGTCAATTCTTTACCCAGGCCATTTCCTTTTGAGTGAGGCAATAGATGCCAAACATGCTTTTTTCACTTTGTGTTGTCAATGTCGTGATAGTTCCTAAAGGAGAATATGATCATACCCGTGTGGAGGTCTAGCGCAGCAGACGACGTCCGATAAGTCACAATTACCCACTTTACAGAGGGGACGCTACATCAAAGTATTATAGTTCCTATTCGCAGTGTTCCGTTTTCTTATTTTTTTTTTACAAATCCATAAGTTAGGCAACTGCCTAATCTTCAGGATCGGAGCTTACGTCAGCCTCTGTGGCAGTTGAATGCAACCTCAGATCCCAAGACCACCCCGCACAAGGCTTGACTGGAATGGAACACAAAAGGGAAATATAAGACCACTTTCGTGACTATCATCACAGTCACTTTCTTTCGTCTTGTCTATTTTCTGGTTGCCCCAAAACGATCAATCTCAAAAGAACTTTTACAGCCATGCCAGTAACGCTCACCGTCGCCAACCACCCAGCTAATGTCTGGAAAAGCCCGAGAGTTGAGTCACCAGAAGATCTGTTGAAAGAGGCATCCCCTCGAAGCTATCGACGCTGTCAGCAAATAATTCGATCCTCCTTCACCAGAGGTTCTCTCCAGGAACAGCACGTATCTCCCTCCGAAAACGGCTTCGTATGGTCGGCCTACGAGGCCTACAGTCAGCATCATCACCTTGTCATTCGGCCCGAAGATGTGTGGTTCGCTATTCTCACCCAGATAAGCTTCTACATCAATGCCCACGCTGAGGAGCTACGTACCCTCTTCGTGAACCATGAGGGCAAGAAAGAGCTCACCGTTGTCGGTGTTGGAGACATACACACTGCCAACTTTGCTGCCATGACCCAGCGCATGGCAGACCTCGTTAGCGAAAATGTCAAAGATCCAGAGCTAGGTGCTTGGGTCATGCCCAACTTCTCTACCACAACCGACACTGATAAGGTGGTTGCCTCAGTTCTCTTTATGGGTGCCATGCAAAAGTACTTTACATACACCATGTGTTTGATCTGCGGGATCCCTTCCGTCACGCTGCTTGGCGACATCTCAGACTGGCGTGAGATTCTTGAAAGATTGGATAGGCTTGAACAACTTGGCAATGAGCCTTCGCAGTTTGCTGAGATGCTCAGACCCATTATAAAGCACATGATTCTATCGTTTTCCCAGCCTGACGATCCAGAGGTCATTCGATTCTGGAACACCATTGCAACAAAACATCCCATGGGCAGTGGCGCCAATCACATGACGGGATGGATCACGGCATTCTGTTTTTGGGATGAAACGGGCAAGCCACTAACTCGTTCTATAACCGGTATATTCGACGACATTCCGTACCCTCTTGTCACTATGGATAGCGTCCCTGTTGGCTTCGCATCTGTGCCAGTCAAAATCATTGATAATGGTGATGAAATAAACAGCATCATGGTAGCTGGCTCTTTTGGTATCCGAGCGTCAACAATGAGCCAATACAATCACGATTCAACGGAG